>SNQJ01S0185246.1:18767-32872 GCA_010110895.2 Picea sitchensis | reverse complement strand
CCCCCCAAAGTAACAATGACACTATGAGGTCAAGACTCATAAACATCATGGCGTCTCCACATATATGGTTGTCCCAAGAGAACATCACAGACATCCAGTGGGGAAACATCACATAATACCTCATGCTTGAAGTGTTGGATGTCGTATGACAATCGACACTATTGGCTGACACAAATATCTCATCCTTGCCGAAGCCACCCGATGTTGTATGGCTGTGGGTGTGGTGTTGTCGACAATCCCAACTATTTGACGACCTCTGCTGAGATGAGGTTTTTCTGGCTTCCGCTATCAACAATAAAATTCAGCGGGGTCCCCTTCACCCACATCTGTGAATGAAAAAGGTGCTCCCCCTCTTCAGGATCTGTTGGCTCTTCTGGTTGAATTGCTACGGTTGCGACAATAACAGTGGGGTCTGCGTCAATGATCTGTCCTTTACCAGTATTTTCATAATCAGATTTTGAATCAGGGTTCGGCTCCTTGTCTTTGATCTCGGCCACCAATGACTGTTTTGAGATAAATTCATCGGTGTTGTGCCAGGGGCTTTTGTGGAAATCACACCATTTTCTGGTGTCCTTCTTTGTCTTCCTGTGACCCTTCTTTTCCTGTGTCTTGGACTGGTTTTCAGGAGACTTTTTGTTAGGGTCGTCTTTGTCATACTTTGGTTGTTGTAGATTTGCAGGCCCGAATTCCTGTTTGTTCTAGTGCTTAAATTTCTACTCAATTTTAAAAGCATATCGATAAGCAACACCAAGTGATGAGATGTCCAGAAAATCCATTTCAGTCTGGATGTATCTGTGTAGAGCCCCACGGTATTTCAGAACCAGGGTCGTCTTTGTCACTTGGTTGTTGTAGATTTGCAGGCCCGAATTCTGGTTTGTTCTAGTGCTTAAATTTCTACTCAATTTTAAAAGCATATCGATAAGCACCACTAAGTGATGATGTCCAGAAAATCCATTTGGTCTGGATGTATCTGTGTAGAGCCCCACTTGCATTTCAGAACCAAATGTCACTGAGAATATTTGATACCTATCTTGGGAAAGTGGGCGAAGGAAGGTATTGGTGAAATCTGCAACTACTTGGCCCCTCTCTCTGTCATACAGTGTGGTCCATCTCATGTTCTGGTCCTCATAGCCATCGACAGCGTATTGTTCTTTTACTGCATCCAATAAAAAATCCCAAGTGGGATCGACCTCATCAATTCCAGACTCCTCTGTGGAGATTTTCTCCCAGTAATTTTCCCACCAATGTTTGACATGAGGAGAGCTTAAGGAGTGCGAAGGTGATCTTTATTTGTCGAAAAAAATTGTGAACAGAGAAATAACTCCCTTCTAGCAGATTTAACCATTTATCTAGGGCATCTGGCATCTATTTGACCTTCAAATACAGGAATATCAAATTAACATGTACCTTGAGCGCAAGGTGCCTCCAAAGTGGTCACTTGATGAATATGGGCCTGATTCTATCGGGAGGCGTTGAAGGATGGGAAAATTCTCCATCATTTCTTGTCCCTCTGTCATGTGAGAGCTTGCTCAAGCAACAGACTGATAGGATCGTCTACCTGTTTTTCTTTTCTTCCGCCATTGAGGGCTTCTTGGGTGTGAGAGCCATTTTCAAGAGAGATACTAGTTCGAGACCCAACTCTCGGTATTTTGACCTCATCGTGGACATGCATAGAAAAGTAATAGAGAGCAAGTCACTATGACACTGGATCCCATTTATTTTCTATGACTAAATGAGATTGAGATATAATAAAGAAATGCAGATATCACATATTCAATAATATAACATATAAATGTATCAGAGATGAAACCATAAACACATATATGAATACACGCATTTCTATTAATGAAAGAAATGTACGACTCAGAAAAATACAGAGTGAAAGACTCGCCAGAATGGTGGCACTTTATCTCTAAGAAGAGATGAACTCCGCCACTGCATTCACAAGAAGATTATTACAATGAGGCCTCCCAAAGGCCATTTTAAAAATAAACCTAATGACAAAACCCTGCTACATCCAAAAACCTAACTCCTAGAAGAAGCCAAAATTCATGTGGGCCCTGCTTGGGTAAGTTGGTGCATCAATCCTCCCGGTCGTAACTTTGCATATGATCTATGTTTTAAGAGTGTGATAGCTCATTGAAAGGTATCATTGAGAGATTCATTCTTGGGGGTTCAATCATTCCTTTATATATCCTTGAGAACCTCAATCTAAAACTCATTGGACCCTCAAATGGCCCTAAGTTAAAACCTCTCGCTAAAATAGTAAATTGCCAAAATTGCTTAAAACCTGCTTTGAGCCATTTGAAAAGGTGGATGGCTCCATATCCACCTGGATCACCTTCCAGATCACAAGAAAATATATTTAAGATTGAATGCCTCTAAGTATTGTTTCATCGACAAAAGCCATGGATGGAGAAATCTGGATGGTTTTGATCCTCAGATGTGTAGACCCATAGGAAGAAAATAAGTTGATGGATGAATTTCATAAAGGACTATGCGGAGGACATCCTATACATCAAGTACCACCACTCGCAGGATTTTGTGAGGTGGTTACTATTCCCAAGTATCTTTTCAGATGTGCATAAGTTCATGAGAGGCTTCCATCCATCAGCCTTCATATAGCAGAGTTGGAAGCAATCCCTCCTTCAACCAATTATAGTGGAATTCTTCCAGCAATGGGCCTTGATTTTATTGGTGAACTTAATGATAATTCAGTAATGGTCATGGATAGATTCTTACAGCTACATATTATTTCATTGGATCGGTTGAAGCGATACTGACAAAGAGGGCCACAAATAAAGTTGTCATGGATTTCTTAGAAGAGAGAATCATCACCCATTTCGGGGTGCCAACAAAGATCACTACTAACATTGCTAATAAAATTAATTTGAGCAGAGTTATCTACATTTTTACTATGGTATTGTCCTATCCCACTCCTCTAATTATTAACCCCAAGGAAATGGTTTCGCTGATTCAAGCAATAAGAATTTGATGACCATCATCCTTTTCCAAGAAAATATTTGGGGACAACAAGAAAATTTGGGATAGCAAGATAAAGTACACTTTATGGGAAGATAGAATAACTAAGAAATAATCCACTAGAAAGATCCCATTTGAGATAGTCTATGGGATGGAAGTAACATCCAATTCATTAGAAAATCCAACTTTATAGGTTCATGCAATAACAATCGTCTGATCCATATGCAATGCAAGGCATAATTAATGAGTTAATCAAGCTTGATGAGAACCGAAGACATGCCTTTGATAACTTGATACACAATCAAGAAAAGATAAAGAGTAATTTTGACAAGAAGGCTATCGATGAAGATTTTAGAAGGGTGATCTTGTTCTCCTATTGAACAAATGAAATGAAAAAAATGGTAAACATGGTAAGTTTGAAAATATTAGGTTAGGTACTTACATGATTTGAGATGTTGCAGGTACCAATTATTTCTATTTAAGTCATTTGGATGGTGAGAAGCTACACTTTTCTGTGAATGGGAAAGCTTTGAAATTGTTCTATCAAAGTAATATATGATTCCTTTGTAAGTATCCTTGTACTATATTAGTTTTCTAACTTTAGTATGTGTGTTTCATTTATTGAGGTTGTATTTTATCTTTTGAAGAAATGATGCTTACATTGTATGAAATTATCTAAAGGTTGGTGTTATGTACTTCATTCAATTCATACTTGGATTTATTTTATCTCAAGGAAGTGATAACGCACTTCTGTATTACCCACCCTTGCATTTAATATCCATTTTATGAGAATTTCAGGTCTACATGTTTCTGTAATATTTTGGAGTTCTCGTGCAATCTCGAGATGAGCACATGTCCCTAAGTTGGAGACAACTATTGCAACCCAATTTCTCTGTAGTGTACCCTACATTTTTCACGAGATGTGACCACTACAATGTGCCCAAAGTGTGATGATTTCTTTATATGTGGCCATGATGGGATAACTTGTACAAGTGTTGATTAGATTTTACCCGAATCCCCTCAAGTGGACGCATCATGGCATGTCATTTTAGTCCCCATTCTCTAGGTGCTTTGTTTTATTGCTTCGACTGACTATCCCTTGAAGGTGGCAACTCCATCTAAGTAGGGAATTTATGTCCTGGGTAGGTATGTGGGAATTCTTAGGTGGATCTACTATGATACATGATTTACGGGGCCCTAATTATTCACTTAGTCTTTTCTATGTAAAAGGTGGACAGTTTTGTAAGGGTTGCCATGCTTGTGGTTTAGCACATACTCTTATTTTACCCCACATGGATGCTCTCTTTCTTATGTATGTACCACGTTTTGGTTCATGGGTCCTTGGAGATAATTCTGCACATGATTATCTAGTTTCACGTTTCTCAAGGTAATCCCATGGTTTTCAAGGTATATCACATATATTGAGGCATTGGTCACACTCTGAGGCATGACAAGTTTTGGCCTCCACGTGGACCTCCTATACACTTTCCATGTGTTAGATGCCAAAATTCCCCCCTCGTTTGGCACATTTGTAAATCATTTTTCCAACTAGAGGAGGGCCAACCTCACTTGGGGCACTTTATGACAAACTTGGGGTTTATTTTGAGCCACTTGAATGATGTGGAGGTCACTTGAGTGAATTTTCACTTGAATATGATGACATGACACTCATTCATTTATATGTTAGAGGGGATTTGCATCACCTCTTTGATGACTTGTTAGAAAAATTGAAGAAATCATCCACTTAGAGAGGGTGTTATAATTTGACTTGGGGTGAGGTTGTAACATCTCTTTAAGGTGGATGTTAGAGCTATAGGGTGGTGTTGACGTGGGAAAATTTCCCTTCAACAAACAAGGGTACTCCCCAAAGATGAGGTCCCACTAGAATTCACACCATTGATTAGGAGACCCATCCAAATTGGCCCCTAGCTACCATTATTGGTATGAGGGTGAAAGAATGGTTTGATGCAAACTGCTTGGCTCTTGAAAAGGAAATATATTATATATCATATCATATCTTAGCTAGGAGTGTTAACATTAAAAAAGGAATAGACCCAAGCATTAGTAATCCTTGCATAAATCCTTCATTCAAATAGATGAAATGAATGGGAAAATACTAATAACATATACATATGAAGAAATAAGTAGATAAGTCTTAACTATGACTCCATACATACAAATTTTTCATCATCTTAGTACAATTTATTAAAAAGAGAACATAGATAACTGTAAATGTTATCTATTCAAAACAAAAAGTTTAGCTAAGAAAAATACAACTTACAAATATTTCAAAACAACTGACATTTTACTTGAAAAAAATCATTGTAAAAGACTGCAAAGAAACACAACAATTCTCTCAGTCAAAATGGCCCTGAGGGCTTCTCAATATTATCTTAAAAAAAATAGTTCTAAAAAATTACAAGATTGAATATCCCCTTCAAAATGGGTCTCTTGTGGTTTATATAACTTCCATAAGTAAGTGTCCATTGTGACTTCTTGTCTTCCCAAGAAGTACATAAACTCTCAACTATCCCTAATTATTTTTAATTGACACAAAGGGCAAGAAATAATGTAGATTGATCCAAATTCAAATTTAATTCATGCTCTTCCATCTGTCCTTGTCCCTATTGTAGGAAGCTCATGCTTCATGCCAACCTAAAATGGAAATAATCTTGCGGCACAACAAAGACTCTAGGGAGACCTCATGGGCTATTGAGTTTTGAGACAGAGTAACCATGTCCCTTTTGATATTTTCCATGAAAGCTTGTATCATATTTTGAGTTCAGGCAGGCCTCAATGAGATGAGCATTCATATTGACACTGTGTATTCTCGAGTAGCTCCTCAAGTGCTCTCTCTATCTTGCATATTCTCCTCGAGATCTACTACAATCTGTTCATCTGTCTTTGGCTAGCCTAAACCTTCAATCCAAGGAAAATGGAATTTTAAAATCAAAATGAAGGAAACTTTGTGAAGCTTGGCACATGTTGCAAGTGAATCTTTCAACTCCTTTTCCATCTTTTATTGTGCTCGTTGACAATTATCCAAGGTGAAAAAATTTAGCTTGCCTTCCCAATCAGTCATCCAGAAAAAATATTCTAGAGCATTTGGATTATCGGATTCCCATAGTCTTATTTCATTTAGACCAACTTTGATACCGATGAATTCCTTGTTCTTAGCTTGGACTCTATCTAATTGATCCTTGATTTGAGCATCCTTTTTCTGGAAAAATTACAGTCTTGCGTACATGTCCTTGGCCATATTCTGGATTTCATGCCTCACTAACTCATCACACTTTATGAACTCCTCAATGCTTGTTCTTTCACCTTTATATAACTTCAACTCTTCAACCATCATCCTTATCATTTATTTATCCCCTCTATCAGTGGCTACTGGAATAAGGATGGTTGAGAACATTCGGCGAGATCCTCTAGCCATAGCTTCAATTGGTGTAGCCTTCACTCAAGCCTCTCAATTGAAGCTATGGCTAGAGGATCTCGCCGAATGTTCTCAACCATCCTTATTCCAGTAGCCACTGATAGAGGGGATAACCCAGTTACCAAAATTTTCTTCACCTTTTGTTACACAATTATGCCCAAGACTTTGTCGAATCTGAAAGAGCTTAGGTCTGCTACTTTTCTATCTTTTGAAGGCGTGAAAGGTCCCAGCCCCAAATAACCAATAGGTGAGTGTCCCCTAGTAAAATGGATATCTGTAGATGACCATGGGACATCTGTGTCCATGATATTTCAAGCTTGATCTTCATATTGTTTTTCCTTCCTTATTTCTTCGTTATTCTTCCTCTACTTCTACTTTTTCTTCTATTGTTGCTTTCACTTATGCTTTTTCTTTTCCTACCTCTTCTTGTCATTTGCGTTCAACTTATTATTTATTTCTCTTATTTTGTTCCTCTTTTGTTGTTGCTTCAACAACTTCTACTACTTGTATCTTCTCTCCTCTCTTCCCCTCAAGTATTTTTCTCTCTTTTCTTTCTCTTCCTTTTATGTTTGGTTGTCGGTTCTCTTCTCTCTCTTACTCTCTCTTCTTTTCTCTCTTTGTTCATATTTCAATTGATTTTCTTCTTCTTCCCTCTCTTTGTGCTCGATTTCTTTTCATCTTCTATTATGCCCTTGTGTTGAGAGATTATTCCTATTATGAATATTAATTCATCATAAGTTCTATCCATGTGATGGATTTCTTCTTCTTCCCAGGTTTTTAACTCGTAAGTTCACCTGTATTTGTAGTTATAGAAGTGTAGATTGACGACTCCTGAAGGGTCTTGTCTGCAGAATCTTACCTCTCCAAAGTGGAAATAATCCAATGTGTTCACCTCTTCCTGGGATTATTTGATATTTTTGAATGAATATGATCCCACCCAAAGTGACAGAGGTGGTCATATGTCTTTCTTATCTCTGTACACAAACACACCTACTCTGTGTATCATTGTCTGGTAGGCGATTTCTTAGCAAAACCAACCTATCCGGGATGAATTTAGGGAGTATATGAGGGGATTTCATGGTATTTAAACCCTTATATATGTCTCGTATTCGAGCAGGTACCAGTCACTTAATCATCCTACAATGGCCAGATTCTTGTCAGTCATACAAGGTGTCGGTGATCATAATATGAGTTGGTGCAGGGGAATAAAAAACTCTTCACAGATTTTCTGGTACTCAAACATGTACTTGTGATCCCAAAACACTTTGAAGTAGATATGAATGGGAGGATCACTCAAATACCATGTCCACCCCATCCCTGGGCATGAGTGAATCATAAAAATCATGTCCAATAGATAAAATGACATGTGGAAACTGGAGAAATTTTTAGGAGCCATGTGTTGGGAAACAACGATTGCTTCTTTTAGCATCGAGGATAGAATGTATGCCTAGTTGAACGTCGACCCTGAGAATGTGACATAATGGGTGAGGGGAACCCAAGATATTTTGAATTTCTAAGAATTTGGCTCCCCATAGATCCTGCATACCATGGCCACTGCATATTAGTATGGTAGTCGAAGAGAATTTGTAGGGTACTTGTTTGAAGTCTTGGTTTTGAAATTCTTTCCAGGTTTGTTCCAACCCTTTAAGAGGTCCCTAGGATTGTGAGGAAAATTCTTCACCAATTTTTCATCAAAGATATTTTTTCCCTCTTCCAAATGATAGTAGGATGCAATAGTTGAAGGTTGGAAAGATCCCACTGGTTAGCATTTTGCATTGATTATATGTATGCTTTCCAAATCTAGATGTTTTACTATCCACGATATAGCTTATGTACAGGAGAACATTGTTGCATGAGTTTCCACCTTATAAATCTTAGATCTCTTAATGGCCCTAAAGACTTCGAGATCATGATCTTGCTCTGGAAGTCAAGGGAAGGATACTCCCCCCACTTGAATGTAGTATCCTTATCAATGAGGAACTTGGTATCATCATAGACCACTCCTAGCGTGTCAATATATTCTTCCTCTTCATCCATGGCTATGGGAACCTCTTCAACGGGAGCCTTATATGGATTTTGGGATCCTTTTCTATGTGGAGACATGATTGGACCTGAATCAAACAAGTTAAATCCCAACATACAAACTTGAAATCAGTTCAAGCGAAATCAAATAATAAGCATAACGAAAGTGAGCTCAATCTTTTATTGCACATAGAACATGGGTTCATGGGATGAAGGATAATTCCATCGAAGTTTGGTATTGAGGGAAGACTCTGCATTGGTATTTTAGAAGATTTATAGGGCATGAGCGTGAATATGGTTTCACTGCTGATACAGGTTGTATAGACAGAGATGGAATTTTTTTTTATTAGGATTGTATCAATGGGGAAACCTTTTATGTTCCACCGATACATTTGGCTTGATTACGTGCGAATTCTCCAAAACTTCCAAGTGCTTGGTTACACTATTTTGTGTGCTTTAGCTCTGTTACATTAACACCTCGAAAGTATGTGAAAGGTTAATGTAAAAATGAAAATTGAAAGTGAGACATCTCCATATCATGGTATGGTGTTTGTAAAGGATCCAATGATTGGATTACATGTCTCTTTAAATTATTCTCACAAGTATTTGAAGTGTTGACCTTGCACACATTAACTCGAAAGAAAAACTATGGGTATGGGAATTTCTCGAAGGTATGGAGTTTAGGATAGGGCCGACAAAGGGAAAGGAACATCGACATATTAAATGGTGTAAACCATATCAAAAATTTGTGGGCTCTAACTCTTAGAAGGCATGGAGTGTGGAGGCATAGGAGTTGTAGCGTGAGAGAGCAATGACCCACAAAAAAATCTACCAATACCTACCTTGGATAAACTCCACCAATCCCTAACTGGATGAATGTGCGGGTGGGGTTTAAGAATGTGCGGTGGGTTTGAGGAATAGGAGGGAATGTGTGGACATAGTTTTCCACCCTCTCCTTCCTTTATCATTTCTTTTCCCATTCAAAGGAAATTTTAAAAGAATCCCCGAGGGAATATAACATAAATGGGATAGCCTATGCATATTTCCTTCTTTTTAAAATTTGGAATAAAACACACACAAAGAAAAACAACAACGTTCAAGGGTTATCATTAGAAGTAACTTATAGACAAACAGAGTGATTGAGGATTGGGCAGTCGGAGGTGCAATTTCATCGAGAGGAGGCTTGGGTTCTCTTACTCTATCAATCATGTAATGAATGATAATGGGATGGGGGAAGAACGAGGTTAAATAGTATTTTCTTAGTGTTTTTGGCATGCAAATGGGATTAAATCACATGAAAATACATAT
Source organism: Picea sitchensis (assembly GCA_010110895.2). Taxonomy (NCBI): domain Eukaryota; kingdom Viridiplantae; phylum Streptophyta; class Pinopsida; order Pinales; family Pinaceae; genus Picea; species Picea sitchensis. Next base: position 23,124 of record SNQJ01S0185246.1, on the reverse strand, counting down.
CGTACATGTGAAATGAATGGTGGGCCCATCGCTATATCGGTAGCTAAATGTTATTCTTCTTCCACTTTGTTGGTGATGAGAACCAATTCTTGTGTCGATGTATCATAGGTGTGTTACACATGAAATTTGCACACCTAGTTACCTTGCCCTAAGTGTCGTAAAGTGTCATATAAGTGTCTCATACACCTTGACACCATGGAATAGCCTATGTCACAATCCCTAGTCAATGTGGATGAGGGATATTTTACATGAAGGCCAAAATACCAAGTACACATGAATTATTATTAATATTCATGGAAAATGAATTGATTAAGTGTGAGAATCAAGTGCACATGAATTATTATTAATATTCATGAAAAAGAAAGTAATTAAGTGTGAGAATCCACCTCACATTTAGTTTCCTATTTTTTAGGGAAGGTGGAGGATCTCATGGATGGGTGAAATATTTCCTCCTTAAAATCCTTGAGAGATATTTCCTCCCCAAAATCCTTCAGAGATATTTTCTCCCTAAATATTTTAGAGATCCCTTTCTTAGTGGATCTGATGAGAGATCCTCTCCATGGTGGTTAAGCCTCCAAATTCTATATAATGAGGGATTTCCATGGAGGAGGGAAAAGGAGATTGGAGGTATGAAACCTATGATCTCATAGGAAACATACAATACAGAGGGAGAGAGGAGTTTAGAGATACCAAACTTATGATCTCATGAGGAAGGCGTCATTTGCAACATCAACATTCTGTGTGTGGATTGTTTAAGCAAGGGTTTGGACAAGGAGAGCTTGGTGAAGCTGTTGCACTACATCCATGGCTGTAAGTAATCTTCATTGTTGTTCTCATTAATATAATATGCTTGGATTGTTTCTTTCAAGTCTGTGTTTGATCTCAAATGAACTTGTCTCTAGTAGATAGATATGTTTCGAGCTAATCTCAGTAGAGTAGGAAGCTGGTTGTATCTTTGTTTGTCTACAGGGCTTATCGAGGAGTTTAAGATTGAAGCTCAACTCGGATTATGCAGGGACAAACACCATTAAAAAGGTACTTCTTTTCTCCTTCCTCCTCACACATTAGTTTATCTAGATCTAAAAGGATGTCAGTGTCCATGTTAAGCACTTTTCTGTCTTAGAGTTAAGAGTCTATCTCTCAAGAGGAAATCTACCTATCCGCAAGGAGATTTTCCTACAACAGAAATTGGCGACTCCACTGGGGATCGAACCAGAGATTTTAGTTTTGGTTTTCCTCTCCCAGTTCTTGTCTTGGCCCTTTGCCCACTCATTTGATCTTCTCCATATTGACTTTTGTATTCTTAGAATGGTTTGATTGCCTCTTTATGACATCATGATCACCCTGATTGGCTGACTTTTCTTGAATTTTTGAGTTTCTGGAATTTTTCCTGAGTTTTTTGAAGCAGAGCACTCCCCTTCCCTTGTTGTCAGAGCACCAATGCTCCCTGGAGGTCTTAGACAGAGCGTTATAATGCTTTGGTTCCCATTACACCAGAGCACTCCCCTCTTTTTTGTGAAAATCCTCTGATTTTTCAATTTTTTGGGTTCAGTGTCTGCTTTTTACATTTGCTCAGGGTCTCATACTTTTAGTCCATCTTGGTATTGGCCTTCAATACCATGTTTTCTAAGGATTCATCCTCTTTTGTTTGTATTTTTTGACATTTGTCCTTACTTTGCAATTTGTCCTTCACGGTTTGGAGGCAATTTGTCGTTTTCTTCTCGTTTGTTTGAATGAGTGAAAACTTTGTAAGGGGTTTCAAAGGTCTTTTCTACTTTTCTTTCTGATATTTGAGTCATCTTGTCCAAGCTCTTTCTCCTTCCTTTTGCATTTTTGGATTTCTATTTCTTGTTTGATCGCAACAAGGGTGTGTTTTTGTTTATGTGGAGTTTGCTTCCGGTTGCTTCAATCTCACAGCTCTTGAAGTCCGATTAGCATAGGAAGCTTTACATTTTAGTATTGCATTGGATTCCTTATTGAGGACTATTGCATGAGGTCATTGCATCTTGGTGTTTGAAAGTGAAAGGAAAATCATTCTCCTTCCCTTAAAATAGACATTCATTGAAAGAAAAGACTGCTTATCATTTCTTGTGCATGTTTTGGGAATTGAGTCATAATATCATCAGTCTTCACTCTCATACAACTCTGAGTAAACAACAACCACTAAAATCAACGCTAAACTAAAATTTATCAGAATTTTTACATTTTGTTAGCAAACCTACATTATTTTAAGGTGTAGGGCTTTGGAATAGGTTGAAAGGATAACTTTCCAAATCTATCAAACAAACTTAGTATCTTGCGGTAGGGAGAGTGAAATCCAATTGTCATATAGGCTTTCTAGGATCCCCCTCTTACACAGGGGTTACACACGAGATCACACTCGAGAGAGCTATGGAGATTATACCTCTGTGGTTTGACTGATTGTAGTAGTCAGATCATATTATGGGGGTCGCTTGAAGGTATACCCACAATGTTGAGTGGAAGCCTTTTCAAGTTGATTTCGGGCTAGATACCCTGCCCTTACGTTCGAACTGGATTGTAGACTGTACCCACCCAGGGGCTGAATACAAGTTGGTGACCTTAGTAGCCACAATATTTAGGGTCTTACACAAGGTGATGGTGAAGGGAAGTCTCACTGTACTTGGAACAGACGTTGGTCAAAATCACTCGGGCTCCTTGGAGGGTAAATCCACAATTACGGTGTGGAAGTTTGCACCAAGGCATAAGTCCATTAAGCAGGTTGCCAACGTAACTGATCCACCCGCTCTATCCCCGCCCCTTCCTATTTTGATCTTGCGACATTGGATTTCATCACCAACTAGTGGTTTCATCGTAGGAAGGTTTGTTTGATTGTTTGCTTTGCAGATTCATAGCGTGTGTTGGTTGTGTTACTTAATAGACCTTAGGTCGAGTTAGTGTTAATGGCATCGAATCCCGAGAGTACCAATGGAGGAACCCCTTCTCTTGGGGAACCTTATACCTTTCCTTCATTTGGAAACTTTGGTCCTTCGTACATTGCCACACTGAGTCTTCCAGGACTCACCATCGGATTACCAGTTTGGTTGTTCCCCACTCCGGTGATCTCGAATCCTCCCAATGTTTCCCCTGCACCTAATACTTTAGATGTCAGTACACCACCCACACATCAACCTCACATCGACTTTTCGCCTTCTTTTCCCATTAAGTCTCCTTCCATTTCTCCTTCTTCGCCTAGTGAAAGCTTTAAAGCAAGTAGCCAGGTTGATCAAAATAAGAAGAAATGGAACGAGAAGAAGAGGAAGAGCCTGAAAAAGACCACGACCCCAACAACATCCGATGTTGGATCCAAGCAACCAACTATTGTTAATAGTATTGGGAGTGTTGATGAGGTCAACAAGATTAAAATGAAGAATCTGAAACCCAAATTCCCTTGCAGTGTTTGTAAGGGTGACCACTTTCGGAGGGATTTCCCCAGTCTTATCAAGGTCTTAGAAATGTGGTCCTTCATGTCATTGGCCTCTGCCGGTCATGCCGATGATACCCTGTCAACTAGTGATGTTAAGGTTGGTAAGAAGAAGAAAATGTTTAGGTTCCCTTGCATGTTATGTCAAGGTGATCATTACTCTCACTTTTGTCCTCGTATGGACGAGGCTTCTTCTCTTTTGGAAAAAATTCAACTTCCAAAAGGTTATCGTAAGATTTCCCCTGAACCATCATTAGTTTATGGACTGGTCAATCCGGTCCCATCCCCGGTCAATCCGGTTGTTTAGATGGTCAATCTAGTTTCCTCCTCGACTGAACCACAAACCCTAGTAGTTGATCTAGTTCCATCATCGATCAGCCCCACTCTTCATTAAAAGAGTGTAACCCAAGTAGTCGATCTGTGTTCATCCTCGGTCGATCCCACCCTCCCGTTAGAGGGTGACACCAAAGTGGTCTATCTGGTTCCGCCATCGATCAATCCCACTCCTCCCTTGACGAGTGCCAAAGTGACTGATCCAGTCCCTTCCTCGGTCAGTCCCACCCTTCATATGAAGAGTGCCAAATTGGTTGCTTCGGTTACATCATCGGTCAATCCCACTCTTCCCTTGACGAGTGACAAAGTGACTGCTCCAGTCCCTTCCTCGGTCAGTCCCACCCTTCATCCGAAGAGTGCCAAAGTGGTTTCTCTAGTTACATCATCTGTCAATCCCACTCTTCCTATGAAGAGTGCCAAAGTGGTCGATCCAAGTCCACCATTGGTCAATCCAAGTCCACCATTGATCGATCCAAGTCCACCATTGGTCAATCCTACTCTCCCTCTAGAGACTAAACCTAATACTGCCCATGTTTTTCTCGTTGATACAAACTCTACCGTGCTGGGGGGCATTCCTCCTTC
>SNQJ01S0185245.1:0-11980 GCA_010110895.2 Picea sitchensis | reverse complement strand
ATCCTAAATTGAGAAAGACAGAATCATACTAAACTTTTAAAAAGATCATACCTCAAATTAAGGGATTCAAACAAATCAAGTAATCTTTGAATTTACTATTGTTGTCATTGCTTCCACGTTCTTAAAAATAACAGACCCTGTAGTTTTTGGGCGTTTGTCTTTGGCTTGAGCTATGGATTGGAGTCTTCTATTCTCCTTTGTTAACGAATCCATATAGTCTTCCAAATATTTAAGCCGAGACTGTAGTAAAGGCACATCCTTGTAATACTTGTCAATCCAGGATCGATATTCATTACAGTACGGCTGTAGAGACTATGTATTGGCACTGATAGTATTAACAGATGGAGAATCGTCCATTTGACATGTAGGTTCATCATGAAGTTTGATGACAAGAAAAAGAGGATTTTCCTTTAGACATGGTGGCAAGTTGGTAACATAATCGTATGGTCTATCAGGGCAAAGTCCATATGAATATGGATACTCTTCAGCCAAGAACCTTTCAATCTCTGAATCCGAATCCTCACTTACCTCAATTGTATTTTTTATTTTTGCACAGGTTTTGGGTTTGTTTCGAGCACATCGTGAAACCCAACAAGTGACCCTTTTACTCTTATAATTAACATCGATGTTGCCTTTAAGCTTTTTCCCTATGGGTTTTTTAACAGTCTTAACACACCTCTTAGGATACAAATCCGGTTGAGTGTTGGGTTGAGTAGAATCAGGGTAGGTCGATGGTTCCAAATTAGAGACAAGATCACAGGGCATGAGCGAAGGAGGAGAGATGGTAGGTTTCACAAGGGTTTCTGTGATAACAGGCTTGTCAACCTGTCCCAACTCACTATTACCGAAGCCATTTCGTAACACAAAAGCATCCCAACAATCGTTGTTTAATTTCAACTGATGCATAATGATAAGCTTGATTAAACCATGATGGAACAAACTAGAATCAGACTTATGCCTCTTAAACCGCTTTCCCATCTTGTATAGACTTATAAGGAGGAAATAGGGCATGTTCAGCGAAAAATCAATGAAGATCACAAGAAATCGCAGGTGATACAAGAAAATCAACCCAAATCTCCCTTCACATGTAATAAGTTGTTTCACAATAGGTAACAGATCATGCCATCTAGGTTTTAGAGATGAAATAGGCATACCTCGGTCGCAACTGGCAATTTTCCTTGAGGTGAACAAAAATGACCAGGGAACCTCTTCAACCTTTGCGTTCTTGAACCACTTTTTCCCCACAGCTGGTAAACCGGTAGCTTCGCTTATAAAATCTTCAATTACCTCAAGCTCCACGTCTCCTATTTTTGCTCTGCAACTGTCAAATGTCAACGCGAACTCGTGAGAAACTCTCAGAATGAAACCCTCAAACTTTTCAATCAACATGGAAATCAGAGGTAGGGTTTGATAGAAAAAACATAGAACCATAGCCTCGAACAAAACAATGTTGTGACAGTTTGAAATGGTAGGCAGGAGCGTTAATCACCATGCGTGGGAAAGAGATCGTGAAGCCTGAGGCCATACAGAGAAATAATATCACGTTGTACCTCATATGATACCTTGGGATATGGGTAGTGTAAGGATGTAAGTGCTTGTATACCATAGAGCGCATACATTCATGACTTGATTACAAGGTAAAAGTTTCAAATAAACATTGTGTTAAAAAAATTTATGAATCAAACCCCATTACTATTAATCGAATATTGATGAGTGGGAGGGTTTTTTACTTATGTAACCAAGGCATGTTTAATACCAAGGGGTTATAAACAAGGAAAACAATCATGTTCATAACAAAATACAATAATTCGACAATAGACCATATGAACAGCTATCCTTTGATCAAAAATCGAAACAAAGTGTGAATTCCAACAGCAAGTTTTCATGCTTACAGTCATGAAAACAAAAATCGAAAGGAAGGTATGTAAAAAGCGACAAGTGATAAGTGTCGTTGCTCATGATGAGTAATGAAAATTTAGACATCCTATGTAGGCAGCTTATAAACAATAGAAATTACACTATTGCTGCCAACAGGTGTTTGGCATTAATATTGGCCATGGATTCCATTAGCAGATTTTTCACACTGAGGATGGCTTGTATGGCCTTCAACATGGTTGAAAAAGTTAAATAAATACATTGATATATTGTTGAATATTCTTGGGGTCAAAAGCCTTGAACTAGTCCTCATACCAACACATGAGTCCTTCTAGGGGCTCTTTATAGGAATATGAGTGGCATACATGTTTCATGGGTATGTTTTGTGGACTAGAAATGGGTTTGGACCATGCCACATAATTAAGAGAATAAAAAATGTCCTTAAGCGCAAATTGAACCTTATTGAGTTCAAGCTCAATGAACAAATGGTAGACATAGTGACATGAGCCCTCAATGGGTGGTATTTTCCTTGAGAGATCAATATAGGTGTCATTAAGATGTTTCACACGCAATGGATGGTATTGAGGCCTTGACCATAGTCATGGTATGGAAACAAAATCCTTAGTTCCTTGTCATTGGTTGGGGGAGGGAAACAACATCCTCAAGCCATAAATATAGCTTCTCTAGTTCAAGCATACGGAACATATCTTCATAAAAACATAGAGGAGAATGGATTGTTTGTGGGGCCTTGACCATCATCAAAGATTGAAAAATAATTTCTTAGGATCTCGTTGAAGCTTCTCAAGATCAAGGGGTGAGTGTCATCTAATGAAGGTTTCTCATGACATGTTAGTGGCAATGCAAACATGGAAAAATAACAATATGTTAACTTGGAGATATTATTTAAGGTACTTTTACAATGAATTTGAATATGGTGTAAAAATATGAAACATAGGAGATTGAATTAGATTTTATAATATACAATTTTTTGTTGGATGTGGAGCCTGCTTATCTTCCTAATTCAGAGGTCTTTTTTTTCAGTTGTGTTTATACCCCATGAAGAATTTACAGCGCGAAATAATGTACACTCCTCCATGTGAGAGAGTGTAGTGGGGGGTTACCCCCCCTGTGGGGTCCAGGCGAAAGCGGGCCCCCGGCAGGGGTTCGGGGGTGAAGTCCCCGAAGGAAAAATTTCCTTGTAAATGTATATTGTATTTTCATAGTAAATATGGACCATTCATTTTAATTTCATAGATCTGAGGGTAGAATTTATCTTAGGGTTTTTTTCCCTAGAAGGAAACCATGTTTTATGAGGGAAATGTATTGCAGCTATGTATCATTGTGAATATTGTATTCTGAGTGAGGAGACTGTGATAGAATGAAGAGGAAGTTACAGTGGGTGTGTTTTAGGTTGTATCCCCTCATATGTTGGACAATAATAAAGGAAGGACCTAGAAATTTCTCTGGTGGATGTTGCCCACACTGGGTGAACCACATATATTTGTGTCTCTATTGTATTGTTTATCTTCTGTGTTTTATTTCCACATTTGTTTTATTTTATTTCTTCGTGATCCTATTTTTCTAACAACTGGTATCGGAGAGAAAGGTAGCTCACATGAAAAGAGGATTCCTAGTTCAAGTGGGAGCAATGACGGAAGATGGAAATTTTAGGGTCGATAATTTTAACGGCCAAAACTACCAGTTATGGAAGATGCAGAGGGGAGATTATTTATATCAGAAGAATCTATTCCTACCATTAGGTGGAATAGAAAAGAAGTGGATGACCATGAAGGATGAATAATGGGAGGTTATTTATATAAAGGCACTAGGAACGATACGGTTGATCGTGGAAGCGTCGATGGCTTTAAATATTTCAAAAGAAAAGACAACAAAGGAGTTGATGGACACATTGAATAAACTGTATGAAAAACCCTCAGTGTCCAATAAGGTATTTCTAATGAAAGGATTATTTAATATGAATATGTCAGAAGGTGGGTCCATTGTATATATTTTAAATGAATTTAATACGGTTACTAATAAACTAATCTCTGTAAAAGTGGACTTTGATGATGAGGCCATGGCTCTTCTAATCTTGTGCTCATTACCAGAAAGATGGAACAGTTTGGTCATGGTTGTAAGTAACTCTTTCTCTAGTTCAAACACTTTAAAATTTGATGTTGTTGTTGGTGTTATCCTTAGCGAGTATATGCAATGTAAAAACACATGTGAGACATCAGGTAATGCGTTAAAAATGGAGAACATGGGAAGAAAAAAGGATAGAGGATAGGGCTTAGGGAACCGTGGGGATTCTAAGAAGGGAAGATCCAAATCCAGACTAGGAAAGATAGAGTGTTGGAATTGTGGGAATAAATAACATCTGAAGAAAGTGTAAATGTGTTGAACCTGCAGAGAATAGATATAGATAAACAATAATACACACATTTGCAAAGAGAATTGGAGAAACAATAAGAAGGAGAGAAAGAATGGAAGAATTCTCATTAACTGTTGTGGCGGTCTAGAGTGATTTGGTCATACACCAGTAGTTATAGGAGTGAACTTCCACCTATTTTAGTCTCTCAGGCAGTTACGGGAGTGAACTGCCACCCAGTTGAGTTAACTAGTCAACTAGTCTTCAGTTAACTGACTGAACAGAGAGTAGTGAGGAGTTAACTCAGGGAATCAAGGCTAATGCGCCACTCTGGTGATGATACCAAGGAAAGGTCGAATTAGCATGGTGATGATCCCAATGCAACATCTAAACTCAACTCAACTAGTCAAACTGAAGTGTCAATTGAAAGAGAATATTCTCCAAGTGGAATATTCTCCCCTAAAATATAGGAGACTGGATAATGATTAATTATGAATAATAAACAAGGAATAAACTTAAGAAAAAGAAATTCTATGTTTGTGTGAAGTAACTCCAACACCCTCCCTGAACATCACTATGGTGAAAATAAAGATTGGGTCCCAGCAACGAGGCCATGTTAGGTACCCAAGTACAAAAGACACACTGAAAATAAAGTGAGGAAAGAGGGAAAATCTCATGGGAAAACCCCCCCTCCAGGTACAATGTATGTAAAAAGAATAACTACAGTTGCTAGACAACTGTGTCCTTCACTCCAAGATGACCTCACAAAGAATGGAATTTCTGCCTAGTGAAGGTCTTGGTGAAAATGTTTGTTGTTTGTTATGTTGAAGGATAGAAATGTAAGTCGATGATCCCCTCGTGTACTAAGTCTCGGATGTAGTGCATGTGGATCTCGATGTGCTTCGTCCACTACCTCCAAACTAGATCTCTACAAAACTTTAGAGTGCTCTGGTTGTCACACTAGATGACAATCAACTGATGAAACTGAATGCCCAACTCAGTGAGAAAATGTTGTAGCCAGATAGCCTGAATGGTTATGTTAACTACCCCTCTATACTCTGCCTCAGCTAAAGATAGAGAAATGGCATCTTGCTTCTTGCTCAACCAACAGATAGGCCCAGAACCAAGACTGGGTGAGTAACCATATGCGGACTTGCGATCAATGCTATCGCCAACCCAGTCGGAATCAGTAAACCCAATGATATATAATGTAGAGTCTACTGCATAATGAATCCCAAAGGTGATGGTTCCCTGTACGTATCAAAGAATATGCTTTGTAGCTTTCCAATGTATCTCATGCGGCTCCTGCATGAACCTAGAAACTACGCCAACTGCATATGAGAGGTCTGGTCTAGAGTGTGTGAGATACAACAATCTCCCCACTAGTCATTTGTACAGTGTTCTATCAACCAGTGGAGTCTCCCCACCATCCTCAAGTTTGACTCCTGATAGGAAAGGATTCGGAGCAGACTTGCAGGATGTGAAATCTCTCAAGGATATCTCGTGCATACTTGGCTTGAGACAGTTTGATGCCTGATGCATTCTGACTGATCTCAATTCCAAGGAAGAAGTGTAGCGGACCCATGTCCATCAATAAAAACCTGTCATGAAGAATCCTCTTGACTACAACAATCATTGAAGTTGAGAAACCGGTGATCATCAAATCATTGACATACATAACTAAAAGTAGAAGTGAATCAACCTTCTTGAGCATGTGTATATTCAGGTTTGATTTACAACGTAAAAAGTTCTGTGACAATAGGTAGGAGTCCATCTTGGCATACCATGCCCTCGGAGCCTATTTGAGTCCATAAAGTGACTTCTTCAGTCGACAGACCAAAGATGAGTCCTGAATATATCCCTGGGGATTCTCCATGTAGATATCCTCAGAGAGATCACCATGAATAAATGCATTCTTCATGTCCATATGACGGGCTTCCCATCCCTTGGTTGTCGCAATGGAAAGTGCCAATCGTATGGAATCCATATTCACTACTGGAGCGAAGGTCTCATCATAGTCAATACCATGAACCTGCTGAAATCATTTGGCGACAAGCCTGGCTTTGTATCTGTTGATCTGTCCATCTGCTACACTCTTGGTCCTGTAGACCCATCTGCATCTGACAAGTTTCCTCCCAGAAGGAAGGGGGACCAGATCCCAAGTCTGGTTCTTGAGGAGGGAGTTGTACTCCTTCTGTATGGCATATTCCCAAAAGGGATTTCTAGCAGCCTCACCATAACACTGTGGATCTGAAGACTGAATCAAGAAAAGATTCCTGGAAGGTAATGGTTCAGTGGAAGTGAGTGCAATAGGAGGCTCCTTGAAATTAGATTGAGTTCTCCTAGTATCGTCTGGATCACCAACGAGATCCCCTGCATCCTGAAGAGTAGTTTGTGCCCACTTAAGCCTCTACTCTGGCTCTACCACTACATATGGATGCTTTGACTCTGCATCTAACTATATTGGCTCTGACTTTGAATCTGAATCACCTGAGTCCTCTGAATCATAACTCTCATCTGAAGAAGAGTTTTCATGTGCATGCTCATCATCTCGGGCAGGTGGAAGAGTGAAGGTGTCTGCATGTGGCTATTGAGGTACATGCGAGACACGTTCCTCGAATTGGAAACTATGCTCAATGATGATCTAGTCTAAGGAAAGATCAATAAGATGATATCCCTTCACACCGTCAAGGTATCCAACAACAATTCACTCAGTTCTCTATGGATCAAGTGCCTTCCTATTTTCAGAGGGAATCTGGGCCCATGCGCGAGAACCAAAAATGCGAAAGTGGGTCACTTTTGGTTTGAGGTTTCTCCAAGCCTCGTAGGGGGTCTTATCCTTGACATATCTATGGGGAGATCTGTTTTGGATGTATGTTGTACAGTTAAGTGCTTCAGCCCATAGTCTCTGCGGTAGTGACTTTGCATGCAACATGCAAGATGCCATCTCCTTTAGAGATCTATTTTTTCACTTAGCAACTCCATTTTGCTGCGAAGTGTAGGAAAATGTATGTTGCAGCTGAATCCCTACCTCATGGAAAAGATTATGGATCTCATGATTTACATATTCTCCCCGGTTATTAGTTCATAGGACTTTTATCTTCTTTCCGGATTGTGTCTCAACCAAAGCTTTGAAATCTTTGAGGTGTTGAAAGACCTCAGATTTTTGCCTGAGAAAGTAGATCCATGTAAAACATGAGAAATCGTCAACAAAAATGAGAACAAACCTTTATTTGTTGATCTATGGATGTGGAAAAGGACCCATGAGGTCACTGTGGATTAGATCTAAAGGTGTGAAACCTCACTGAGACTTTCCCTTGTCAAATTTCTCTTGAGGGTGTTTTCCGAGAACACATCCCTCACATACTCCCTTGGAGAAATGGATGTCTAGTAGACCATCCACTAATATATGCTTTATAAGCTGTTGCATGTATCTGAAATTCAAATGTCCAAACCTTTTGTGCCATATCCTACTACTTTCATCAGCATGAGTAAGCAGTAAAGCAGAATCAGGTTTATTGAATTCATAAAATGTATACAATCTAGACTGATGATTTACATCACCAGTTGTAACCTTGGATTTTGTTTGCATGTCATAGATTTCCACGACATTTGGTGTGAATACAAATCTCTTTTCAGTGTTGGAATTCGTCATCTAATACATTTAGAGAAGGTTGACAGAAAGCTTGGGAACATGCAGCACATTCTCAAAACTTTCGTTGGTGAGTTCAATCCTTCCTTTGTCGGTGACTTCGACAGAAGCGTTGTTCCCCATCAGAATGGGAGGACCTTTGCATGCATCCAAAGAAGAATATATTGCTTTTGAGGAATCCATGTGATGTGATGCTCCTGAATCTACAATCCAAGCATCAGGAGAGGAGTTGATGGCAATCAAGGCATGGCTAGAATTGTCTTTCTTGGAATTCAGATCTTCTAGCTTCTTCTTCTTTTCACCCTCAGGGATGCGATCTCTAAGGTTGTTTTTATGAAGTATCTGAGACATCAGATATTTTTTTTTTTCATGCATGCAGATTCCGAATGGAATCCTTTGTGATAGTATGTGCATTTCTCTCATTTTCTTCCCTTTTCTCCTTTGGATCCGGAGGCATCGGTGAAGGGTTTTGTGTACCCTTCCCTCTTCGTATGTGCATGATATTTCCTCTTATCTTTATCTTTAGATTTCTAATATTTGTGGCTGCCATCATGAACTGTGAGTGCATGTGCCCTTGGGCCTTTGATTGCACCCAAGTTGATGAGCTTGGTTTGCTCTTGTGTCAAGAATTCGATAAAGTCCTCAAGAGAAGGCATCTTCCAGGTGGCTCCAGAGGGGAATCTGATAGTATGGAATGTAGATACGATTACAAAAAATTTAGTACCAATCTTGGAGAGAATGGTGAGAACCATTTGTTTCTCCTCTACCGATTTATCAACCCCGCAAGCTTTGAGTTGCGACAATAAATCCTTGAATTTTGTAAAGAAATCTTGGATATTGTCGAAGATTTTTGGATCCAATGTGATCGGCTCCACCTCTAGCATGTGTCCCCTCATCTCATAATTTTTACCAAATATCCCTTCCAATATTTTCTAGGCTTCATTGGGAGTCTTACAGGAAGATATGTGAAAAAGGAGATCGGGAGAGATAAGACTTCAAATTGTTCTGAGTGCCTCATCCATGCGATTTAAGTACTTGGATTTTTCTATGGCTAATGTTGGTTCTGTATTTGTATTCATGGTTAACCTATACAACCCTCTATATCAGAGATGTATTTCTATTTTCTCCTTCCATTCAAAATAGTTGTAAGGTGTAAGAATGAATTCTTTTTGGAATTCCATCTTTCCGTTGTCTTCAATCTTTTGTACCTGCAAAACATTTTGGTGTAGATTTTTCCTAGCAGTCCATCGGCTCTGATACCATGTAAATGTTTTGAACCTACAGAGAATAGATCTAGATAAAAAATAATACAAACATTTGCAGAGAGAATTGGATAAAGAATAAGAAGGAGAGAAAGAATGGAAGAATTCTCATTAACCGTTGTGAATAATGAATAATTTACACATGATATACTCTATATAACTCAATGAGTTCGACTCGAGGTGAACCAATGCACCATAGTGGTGGGATAGAGTGATTTTTACACACACCAGTAGTTACAGGAGTGAACTGCCACCTATTCTAGTCTCTCAGGCAGTTATGTGAGTGAATTGCCACCTAGTTGAGTTAACTAGTCAACTATTCTTCAGTTAACTGACTGAACAGACAGTAGTGAGGAGTTAAATCAAGTAATCAAGGCTAATGTGCCACTCTAGTGATGATACCAAGGAAATGTCGAATTGGCATGGTGATGATCCCAATGCAACATCTAAACTCAACTCAACTAGTCAAATTGAAGTGTCAACTGAAAGAGAATATTCTCTAGGTGGAATATTCTCCCCTAAAATATAGGAGACTGGATAATGACTAATTATAAATAATAAACAAGGAATAACCTTAGGAAAAATAAATCCTAGGTGTGTGTGAAGTAACTCCAATAGAAAGACTGCAAAGCTCCAAAGAAACAAAGAGATGGACAACGAGAGAAAAATCAGGAAGCAAATGTAACAGGTGATGTGTTACAAGATGATTTGATTCTTTCTGTAGATAATATTTATGAATATTGGGTAGTATATTTAGGGGCTTCATTTCATGCCACACCCCATAGGAAACATTTTCTAGATTACGTTCGAGGTGATTTTGGACAAGTTCATTTGGGTGATGATGCACCATGCAAAATTGTTGGAATGGGAAAGTTAAAAATAAATCAAAGGAATGGAAACCAATGGTTGTTGAAAGAGGTAATACATGTTCCATATCTAAGGAAAAATATAATTTCAACAGGTCAATTGGAAAGTGATGGTTGTATATCCATATTTACATATAATATGTGGAAGGTCACCAAAGGATCACTAGTGATAGGAAAAGGAGAGATGGTAGGTACATTGTATTTATGTACTGGTAATACTAACTCTTCTATCTCTTTAGCTTCTACAGGAGTGGATACAACATTGTGGCACCATAGGATTGGACACATGAGTGAGAAGGGGATGCAGATACTTCAAAAAAGAAATTTGTCGCCAGATCATAAACAAATTGATTTGGACTTCTTTGAGCATTGTATTTATGGAAAACAGAAGAGAGTAAGATTTCTCAAAGTTGGAATAGAAAATAAGAGTGAAAGGTTAGAGCTTGTGCATACATACAGATGTATGGGGACCATCTAAGGTATCATCTCTTGGTGGCTGTCGTTATTATGTTACTTTTATTGATGATGCAACTAGAAAAACTTGGGTTTATTGCATTCGACAAAAATATGAAGTGTCTTAGATCATACAATGGAGGTGAATATTGCAGTAATGAATTTGATGATTATTTTTCATACCATGGGATTCGTAGAGAGAAGACAGTTCCAGGAACACCACAAGAAAATGGTGTGTCATAAACAATAAACAAGACAATCGTGGAGCGTGCAAGGAGTATGAGATTGCATGTTATTTTTCCCTTAAAGTTATAGGAATATGTTGTAGATACTTCTATTTACTTAATAAATAGAGGACCTTCAAGCTCTTTGGATGGTGGAATTCTAGAGGAGGCATGGACAGGTAAAAAGGTAAACAATTCTTTTTTGAAGACTTTCGGTTGTGAAGCATTTGTCTATATTGATAAAGAAAATAGAACAAAGATTGAGGTAAAATCTAAGAAGTGCACATTTATTGGATATGGTGTTAATGATTTTGGTTATTGCTTATGGGATTATGAAAATCAAAAAATCGTTAGGAGTAGATATGTCATATTCAATGAGAAGGTCATGTACAATATCGATTGCAGAGAAAGATACACGAAAAAAGAAAAACCAAAATACATAGTGCTTGATGAGATCACTGGAAATAAAATTCCAAAGGTACCAGAAAATCAAAATGTACAACAACAAGAGCATAAGGTACCTCAAACTCCTACAAGTGTTGTTAGAATATCTACCAGGTTTAGTAGAGCCCATGAATGATACTCTCCTTCATTGTATTATTTATTGTTTATTGATTCTGGTGAACTAGAATGTTATGAAGAGGCAATGCAGGTAGACATCAAAAAGAAGTGCGAGAAAGGCATGAAAGAGGAAATGGACTACTTGGTAAATATCCAGACTTGGGATTTGGTTTAGTTTCCTGCAGAAAAAAGAGCAGTGCAGAATAAATTGGCTTACAAGTTGAAAGAAGAATATGGAGGAAAAAAGTGATACAAGGCTAGACTTGTTGTAAACGGGTTTGCTCAAAAGAAAGGTATAGATTTTGATGAAATGTTTTCTCCTGTTGTTAAAATGACTTCAATTAGAACTATTTTAAGTCTTGTGGCAGTAGAATATTTACATCTTGAACAATTAGATATAAAAACAAATTTTCTCCATGGGGATTTGGAGGAAGAGATTTATATGCAACAGCGACAGGGATATGAGGTCAAAGGGAAGGATAATTTAGTATGCAGGTTGAAGAAGAGCTTGTATGGACTAAAGCAAGCTCCAAGGTAGTGGTATTTGAATTTTGATAGGTTTATGACAGAACAAGGTTATAGTAGATGTCATTCTGATCACTATGTTTATTTTAAAAGGCTAGAAAATGGAAGCTATATTATCTTGTTATTGTATGTAGATGACATGCTTGTTGTAGGGTCTAATATGCAGGATATAAATGTGCTCAAGAAGAAATTAT
>SNQJ01S0185244.1:0-18757 GCA_010110895.2 Picea sitchensis | reverse complement strand
GCACAAGCTCTAACCTTTCATTCTTCTTTTCTTTTCCAACTCTGAGAAATCTGACTCTCTTTTGTTTTCCATAAACACAATGCTCACAGAAGTCCAAATCAATTTGTTTAAGATCTGGAAACAAATTTATTTTGTGAAGGATCGGCATACCCTTCTCACTCATGTGTCCCAGCCTATGATGCCATAGTGCTGTATCCACTTCTGTAGAAGCTAAAGATATAGAAGAGTCAGTATTACCAGTACATAGATACAATGTACCTACCTTCTCTCCTTTCGCTATCACCAATGGTCCTTTGATGACCTTCCACGTCTTATCTGTAAATATGGATATACAACCTTCACTTGCCAACTGCCCTGTTGAAATCACATTTTTTCTTAAATCTAGAACATGTTTTACCTCTTTCAACAACCATTGGTTTCCATTTTGTTGCTTTATTTTTACCTTTCCCATTCCAACAATTTTGCATGGTTTATCATCACCCAAATGAACATGTCCAAAATCACCTTGAAAATAATCTAGAAAATGTTTCCTATGGGGTGTGGCATGAAATGAAGCTCTTGAATCTACTACCCAAGACTCAGAAATATTATCTACAGAAAGAATCAAAGCATCTTGTAACACATCACCTGTTACGAAAATAATCTAGAAAATGTTTCCTATGGGTGCATGAAATGAAGTCTTTGAATCTACTACCCAAGACTCGTAAATATTATTCATTAAAAGAATCAGTTTTGATCTTGTAAATACATCACTGCTACATTTGCTTTCTCACATTTCTCCTCATGTTGTCCATCTCTTTGTTTCTTTGGAGCTCAAGTAGCCTTCTTCGACATCTTTCTTCCGACAACTCTAACACTCTATCTTTCCAAGTCCGGATTTGAATCTCGCCTCTTTCCTAGAATTCCCGTGGTTCCTCGAGCCCTTTCCTCTATCCTTTGTCTTCCCCTCTTCTCCAAGGTCAGAATGTATTTCCCGATGTTCCCCACCTGCTTTTCCATTGCATTTCTCACTAAGGATAACAACACCAACAATATCATCAAATTTTAAAGTATTTAAACCAGATAGTTACTTACAACCATGACCAAGCTATTCCATCTTTTCTCTCAAGTAATATAATAAGATTAGATGAGCCCTGGCCTCATCATCAAAAGTCCACTTTTACGTAACTTAGTTGGATTAGTAACCATATTAAATTCTATTTAAATGACTGCAATGTAATTCCACCTTCTCGACATCTTCTTCTTCATATTAAATAATCTCTTTCATTAGAAATACCTTATTCGACGTCGAGGGTTTTTCATACAATTTGGCCAACGCATCCATCAAACCCTTCATTGTTCTTTCTTCGGGTTAGATGGTGCCACCACATTGCTGCTCAAATCCATATCATTCCTAGAGCCTTATGTCAAGAATCTCCCATTCTTCATCCTTCATGGCCACAAGCTTCTTTGCTACTCCGCTTCAATGGTAGGAATAGATCCTTCGATATAAATAGTCTTCCATCTCAGATCTTCCATAACCTGTAGAAGTTTTGGCCGCTAAATTTCTTGGACCCTAAACTTTCCATCTTCCGACATTGTTCTACTCAACTAGGGAACCCTCTTTCTCGCGCGAAGTTACCTTATGCTCGATACCAACAGTTAGAAAAACAGATCGCTGGAGAATAAAATAAAAAATGTAGAAACAAAACACGAAGACACACAATACAAGAGTAATATATTTACGTGGTTCACCCAAGCATATTACGCCCACCGAGAAATTTCCAGTCCTTCGCTTATTATTATCCATCGAAGTTAGGGATACAACCTACAACAAAACCTCCTCGGGCCGTAACTCTCTTTCTCACGCCTCCTCTCTCTCTAATACAATATTCACCACCATCCCTACCACAATACATTTCCTCATAAAAGAGGGTTGCCTTCTATGGAAAAAATCCCAACATAATCTCTATCATAGATCTCACACCTTTATAATGAACGGTCCAGATTTTACAATGAAATTACAATATACTTTACAAGGTAATTTTGTTTTCGCTTCACCTCGAATCCCCATCGGGGACACGCCTCAATCACCGCTTGGAGCCTCTCCGCTTGCCCCCTTAAACCCCTGTACTGATAGCTCCTGACTCTCAGGAAAATTTCAGACTACAGGAAGAGTGTACATACTGGGTGTAAATACTTCATGGGGTATAAACACGGTCAGCGGACCTCTAATCAGAAGATAATCAAATTCACAACCAATACCATTTTTCCTTCAAAACACATTTTGTTTCAAAGGTAATTATTCTAGCCTAAGTATTTCATTTTCCCTTGTTTAATGAATGAAATGTGTTAATTAGTTGAGATGGTGAAATTACTGGAATATTCCTGTAGTCTGTTGAATAGGTCCTGTAGTTGCCTCGACGATTGAGATATCTTCCACTCGTTCAACTAATTCGAAGATATGAGTTCTGTAGATAATCACGTACACATGAACATCCTCTATCCAATTTGGCCAA
This sequence comes from Picea sitchensis, assembly GCA_010110895.2. Taxonomy (NCBI): domain Eukaryota; kingdom Viridiplantae; phylum Streptophyta; class Pinopsida; order Pinales; family Pinaceae; genus Picea; species Picea sitchensis. Next base: position 16,259 of record SNQJ01S0185244.1, on the reverse strand, counting down.
CACTATAACAATAGAGGCACAATTTTTGGTCAACGTTCTAACCGATTCCTGCAATGCGCACGAAATTGCTAAGGTAATTTCATGCCTTCGTTCATGAAATCATAACAAAATGACTTGTCACTATATTTTTTCTTTTGAATTGGTTTGTCCAAAGATAAATTTGTAATGTCCTAACTATGTTTAGTGGATTGCAAAGGATTGGAGTTTAAGAAATGTCAATCTTTAATTTGAACTTCATTGTATAAATATCAGAGGAAATCATGCCCAAACATGTGAATAGATAGTTTTGTAATAGTATTAAGTAGAATAAGATTGAACTCTATTCAACATATATCTATGTACTCTGTTAATTCTAGAATATAAAGATTGGTTCATGTGCATTTAGTTGTTGTGTTCCTAAGCTTGTAAGTGTTCAACGAGCATACTTCCAAGAGAGAAGGGACCCCTTCATCTCAGAAGTAGCACCCCAATTGTTTATTTATTTATTTTGTGCATTATAATAAATTGTAGTTTCGTTATTACTATCGGTTCATTAACTTCAATTCTTGTAGGCAGAGTTCTGTAATGAGGTTAGATAATTAATGTTGCAAGTTTTATTTCATGCTTGTAGCTCAACTGATGCTTGTGAGAACAAGAGTTCATGCTTGATTGTTTGATGGTTTAATTGGTAATTCTATGGACAATGGTTGTCAAGAGCTGCAAATCGATGCAATCAATGATTTCCATTCTTTACTGGTCAACAACCACCCATGGTAAATACATTGATCACATGTATTAGCTTTTGATTTTGTTTCTTTTGTTTCAAGTTAATGGTTGTTAATATGACTAATAGATTGGATCCAACAGAGTACTGTTGGGTATAAAAATCTATATCCAACCTGTAATTCGACCTTAGAATGTCCAGTATTAGATGAACAACTAGATTGAATTTATTTCATAGCTTATTGGAATTGTGTGTCTCTGAGATTTTTCCTGGTGCTTCATAAGTCCACAAACCTAGATTGATAATTAATGTACTGAATTACTATTATATAATTCTGCCAACAATTGTTTTACTTAAGGATGATATTTGTGAAGGGGAAAACCAAACATTCAATAACAAGAATACCTTACAAAATTTCCTTCTTGATAATGATTTGGATCTTGATTCCCTTGACTATGGAGAGGTGAATTTGGAGCTTGATGTAGACATGGGGATTTATCTAGGGATTAACATGAGGATTTATCTAGGGCTTAACATTTCCCTCCCCTTCAAACACGTGTTCTCCTTGACACTTGAATAACCATGGGTGTTTCTACTTGAATAACTCATCGTCCCATGTCGCCTCTTCCACTTGTAGGCTCTTCCATTTGATGAGGTACTCAACAATTGCTTTATTTTGCAGCTGCTTAATCCTTGTTTCAAGTATTGTTTTTGGTTCTAGTATGATTTTCCCTTCTCCATTAATATCTCGTAAAACAGTTTGGACTGGGATCTTGTCACCATTTATCTTCTTTAAGAAAGAAACATGGAAGACTATATGTACTCTTCCTGGTTGCAAATGAATAGCATGGTCATGATCTCGACTAGGTGGAATACCCTTAGGCATCTCTCCAAATACCTTGGAATGATTTTTGATAACGTTTTTTAGATCCATTGGAGCAGAGGATATAAATGTTTGAAAATCTAGTAAGCACAATTGTGCAATTACACCATGGTGTCCCCTTTTGAGTAATTTTGTCATGTTGTTAGAGATTATCACTTTAGAGGGTTTCCCTTGGATACTTTTAAGCTCATTTTCCTTTCCTTCTGAGGAAAATATCATGAAAAGATCTTGAAACATAAGGGGCACTGTTCCCAATGATTGTCACAATTGGACCCCTAATACAACATCAAAACCACCCATTTGGATGGTAGGTACTATCTAATAAATACTCCCCCATATTGAGCTTAATACTATGGCACTTCCCTCAACAATTTAGGATACCTCCACCTGCAATCATTACTTGAAACTCTAGTGCTGGAAATACAAAGAAATTGAGAAATTTCGCTAATTTCTAGTTGATGAAGTTATGGGTACTACCAGAATCAATCAACATTGTTACCTTTTTCTTTTTGATACATCCTTATATTTTGAGGGTTTGTGAAATAATGATGTTTGCCAATGCATGGTAACATATTTTTGGAGTAGTTTCTTCTAGCTCTAGATCATGTGATGATTCCAATTCTTGATCTTCTTCCTCTTCGCTGGCTATGTGGAATACTTTCTTCTAACCAAATTTATGCCCCTTATTGTACTTTTTGTCACAATTGAAACATAGTCCCTTTTCTCTTCTTTCATCCGTTTGATAAGGTGTCAACCTTATTGGTTGAGTGAGGTTAGGAGAGGGTGCATGATTCTCTCTATAGTTGTTAGTGACAACTCTTCTAGTAGCCATATTTTTACTTTGAACTTTCCTTGCCAAGTTGAAAACATGCTCTAGGGATTTAGGTTCAAAGAGACACACTTCATGTTGGATGCTTTCCTTTAAAGATCCCATAAATAGATATAATAGTTTATCCTTTGGAATGTCCTTTATCCCAAGACTTAGTTTTTGGAATTATTGAATGTGCTCTTCAATTGTACCTTTTTGTCAAAGATTTATAAATTGACTAAATAATGCATTTCTCTTCATATCTCCACAACGTGATATCAATTCATCCATAAAAATGGACCAACAAACAATGGAATCATTTTTATTTTTATTTTTTATTTTTTTATCTTGTTGGGTTAGCTCGAGTGGATGAATGTTGTGGTTATAATGCAAGAGGTATCGTGGTCAAGTCCCTGACCAGTTGTATTGTCAATATTGTTGGGCCTCACTTGATGTCCCTGCCGGATTAGGCCCCACAACGAGGGCCAATGGCATACCTCTTTTACCATCCATGGATCATGGGGAAATACCTGGAGGATTTTCTGTTAGGGTTTCCTTGGGAAAAAAATCAATTTTTTGTTCACAAATCCATTGATACCATACAAATTAGTCATTTTCTAAATACGAGGATGCAATAGTTACCTTTTGAAAGGTTGAAAATTGGTGTAAATCAAAGAATTTATCCATTTGGATAGCCATGTTATAGGATCTTTACCATGACAGTTCCTCATATTGATATTTAGAATGAAGTAGTTCATTGGTGTTGACTTGAATCCCTAATGGTGTGGATCTTGGAGTGATGAATGATCATGATTCTAAGATTTAGTGTTTATTCTCTCCAAATGTGATAAAATACTCTCCAAATGTGATAAAATACTCCCCAAATGTGATTGAGTCTCAACACCATTGTTCTATAAAATAATGGTTTCTATGTAATTCATGGATTTTTGAATTTCTTCCTTACTTTGATCCATCTTCTTTTTCATTTGATATTTAATTTCCCTTTTAAGGTATTCCTTTCAAACCCTAATTTGGAGACTGTTTGGATGGTTGAAATTTTTCCTAATATATCTCTGAAATTTGAACCCCTTTGAGTCTAAAATTTCAACTTGTAGTACTGTGATATGCCTTCTTAAACTCTTGAAAATTTCACAGTCTGAACCTTCACTGGTAAAAATTTATAGCAAAAATACCAAAATGAGTTGTTTAAGACTAATTTCAAGATTAGTAGAAGACCCCAACTTCCACAATATATATCTCACAAATTGTAATGATTAAAAATATGAAAAATTTTCACATGTAACTTGCTCAGTCTCCTTAGGATTTTGACAATTTTAGTTTCTGAAACTTCACCAAAAATTGTTTATAGTGAAAATAAAAAGATGACTTGTTTGAGACTAACTTTAGGACTAGTCACAAACCCTAAATTCCATAGGATATATCTCCGAAACTATAATGAACAAAAAATTGAAACTTTGACCACCTATTCTTCACTACCTTTCCTTAGGCTCATAAATTTTTTTCTATCTAAAACTCCCCCCCAAAAAGTTATAGAAAAAAATCCAATATGTCTTTGATGGAAGAAGCAAAACCCTAGGATCATAAGCTCTGATCCCAAATGTTATAAACCAACACTTTGATAATGATAAAAAATCAATGAATAATAGTCCAATATAGGGTAAACCTCCTTTTACAATACATTCAATGCACAAGAAAAGATAAGATGATCCTAAGACTAGGTCTCCTTGGTATATGTATAGGAGACAAAGGGTACAATTATAACGAAAGGGTATAATGAAAGGTTCTAGCCAACCTACCAATATAACACTAGAAATGTAATAAATTAATATCTAGGGATTAATAATGGGTTTTATGCTTAACATGGGGCTTTGTCTAGGGATTAAATTTGTTTAAGAGGGAAAGCATCTCAAATAGGTTTTTAGGCACTTGTTGACCACTTTAATTTGACCATTTGTTTGGGGTTGATATATAGTGCTCATTTTTAGCTGGACACCCTATAGCTTAAAGAATTCTTGCTAAACTTTGCTAGTGAAGGTAGGATCCTGATCCAAGACAATGGAAGTGGACATGAGATGTGATTTATATTTTTTATCAAGAAATATTGGGAAAATAAGGAGGGTGTAAATGGATGTGGTAGGGCACAAAAATGAGCTTATTTGGAGAGACAATCGACTACCACCTTGATCATAGATTTGTTTCTCACCCTTGGAAGTTCCCATATTAAATCCATAGTGATGTTGGCCCATATATGTGTCAGGATAATTAGTGGTTGAAATACCCCCGGTGTCTTCATTGTCTCCCCATTGTTTCTATGTTAGGTGTCAAATGTGGCCACAAAAGAATGAGTGCTTAGTTTGTTCATATGTTTATTTTATTTTTTTATGAAATCTAGAGTTTATTGTTGTAGGTGATGAATGAAATTAATTCAATATTCTTTGCTTTAAGGAAGAGATATTTACTATAACAACGTGTCCTTTATATCACAATGTATCTAGATTCCATTTATACCCATTAGGAGGGTTGGTATATTCCCAAAGCTTATGGATTAGTTAATTGATAACATCATTTTCCTACCAATATTGATGGGATTCCTCAATACAAGGTGAAAATATATCAATCCTTCTCAAATTGTTGGGATAAGGCATCAAATACCACATTTTCTATACCTTTCTGATAAATAATCTTATAGTCATACCCTAGTATCTGAGTGACCCAATTATGTTGTTTTGGTGATGATAACATTTGTTCAAGGAAGTAATTCAAACTATTATGGTCAATCTTAATCTGGAAACATCGTCTGATGAGGTATGGGAACTATGTCTCTTTGGCATGTAGGATTCCCATCATCTCTTTCTCATATGTGGGCTTACCCAAATTGCGGTCACACAATTTCTTACCGGTGAATGCTAAAGGGTGCCATTCTTGCATCAATACTACTCCAAGACCTTTACTTGAGGCATCGCATTACAAGACAAAAAGTCTTAGTAAAATATGGCACAACTAGTACTAGATTTGTGCACATTGCATCTTTTAAAGGTGATAAGGCCCATTTCACGAACTCATTCCAAACAAAAGCATTCTTTTTGAGTAACAAGGTTAAAGGAGATATAATTTTTACGTAATTTTTCAAAAAATTCTCGTAGTACCCTGTAATTCCTAAGAATCCATGCAATCTCTTTAGAGTTTTGGGATAGGGCCAATCTTGCATAGTTGTGAATTTAATGGGATCAACTCATACTCCCTCTTGGATTACAATGTTACCCAAGTATTCAACCTTTCCCCCAAAACACATTTGAATGATTTTTTAAATAGTTAGTGGTCATATGGGAGTTGTAGGGATATATCAATGTGCTTTATGTGGTATTCCCATGATTTTTTGTAGATCTAAATATCATCAAAGAATACAAGCACAAAATTGTAGAGGAATGGTCAAAAGATCTTGTTCATGATTCTCTAGAAGGTTGATGGCACACTCCAAAGGTAAAAAGGCATCACTAGAAACTCATAATGACCTTCATGTGTACAAATTTTTTTCTTAGGGTTGTCAGCCTCTTTCATCTTGATTTGGTGGTAGATGGAACAAAGGTCAAGTTTCGTGAAAAATTTGGCTCAATGAAGTTCATCCAAGAGGTCATCAATAATTGGGATATAATTTTTTTCCTGAATTGTTAGCTTATTGATATCTTGAAAATCAAGACACATGCACCAAGTAACTTCCTTCTTTAATACCATTACCACTAATGATGATTAATGGATAGTGTTAGAGCATCTAACTCTTGCCTCCAACAATTCCTCAATGATATTTCAAATTTCATTTTTGTGTGCAAAAGGATGCCTATAAAGATGCACATTAGGTGGTTGAATCCCTGGAGTGAGGGGAATACCATGATCATTCTCCCCACATGAAGGTGGTAAAACTTATGGCATTTCAAATACCTACTAAATATTAGAGAGAACTTGTTATGAAACAAATCCAAAATAGTCAATGAATAAAAATCCACTTCGAAGGGAAAACCTCCTTTTACAATATATCCAATTCACAAGACAAGATGCATATACAAATGAATCATTTTTATTATAAATAAGAGATAAAATGAGCATGACATAACCTACCCTAAGATGACCTAACCATAACTAATAAAATAATCATAGATGAGTGTAAAGGACTTCACAAGGGCCTTAGGGGCCTTAACATAACCCCTCTCTTTTAAAAAATCTTTGCCCTTAAAGCTTGCAATTGAGGGTGTTTCTTCATGAACTACTCATTTTTCCATGTAGCTTCTTTTGGAGGCATATTATTTCACTTGATTAGGTACTCCATAATGGTTATATTCCAAAGAGATATAGGATGTCGACCTATAATTTTTTTTGGTTCAAGAATCAACTTCTCTTCATCTAATTCTATAAGTTTTGTATACACTAACACAGCTTGTCCCAAAACCTTTTTAAGGAAACATACATAAAAAATCTTCTGAATGTGAGAAGAAGGAAAATTTAAGGCAAATATAACTCATATGGCACTTGTTCAATATTCCGAATGATATTGTAGGGTCCATAAAATTTTGGAGCAAATTTCTAATTCTTATTTTGTTTGAGAATATATTTCTTATAAGGTTGTAGTCCAAAAAATACCCAATCACCCTCCTCAAATTTTCTTTCATTCAAATTTTGATCTTCTTTTTGCTTCATCCTATTTTGTGCCATTTGAAGGGTTTCCTTAAAATTTGTCAAAGTTTCTTTAGTCTTCTCCACATGTGACTCTATTTCATGTACTTTGGAATAACCTTGCAAAAATTATGAGATACTAGGAGCTGGATATCCATAAAAGGATTCAAATGGGGACATCTTAGTAGTGTTGGAAATATGGTTGTCATTGATGTCACCAATGCGCATGACACAAGTTCAAAAAAATAGCACTGCATCATGCAGAGATCGCATAGGACATAATTTCAGATAAATAGAACCACATCGCGTAGGACACAAGTTCATAGAAATAGCGCTGCATCACACTGAGATCACACAGGACACAAGCCCAAAGAACTAACACATAAATCACGCAGGACACAAGCTCGAGAAGAAATAGTGTTTCATCGCACATAATGCAAGCCCAGGAGAAATGGTGTTGGATCACACAGAGATCGAGTTGTTGAACAATATTCTAGATCAACGGTGACATATGTATCGTGATTTTTCCATATAACCTACCGTGCACGACATGGAAGTAATATTAAAACCTCATTGTTGGGTCCCTTACCGTGCGCGGCATGGAAGAAGTATTAAAAAACACATTATTGAGTCCCCTACCACATGCAACATGGAAGCAATATTAAAACCACATTGTTAAGTTACCTACCACGCGTGACATGGAGGTAGTATTAAAGCCCCATTGTGACAACTTTCGAGACACTAGAGGCACAACCCCATTGTGACAAGTTCCGAGATAGAAAAGGGATAACCTCATTGCAACAAGTTTTTGAGACATGAGAGGCGCAAACCCATTATGATAATTTTCGAGACGTAAGAAGGAAAAATATCATTGTGACAAGTTTTCAAGACACGAGAGGTGCAAGCCCATTAAGACAAGTTCTGAAATGAAAGAGGTACAACTCATTACAACAAGTCCTGAGAAATGAAAGACACAACACCATTGTGACAAGTTTTCAAAACATGAAAGACACAACCCCATTGCAACTTAATCCATGATTGTTTCCCTAAGTAAAAATGAGTTGGAAATGGGTTTAAGGAAGCGACTAGGTGCCCAAGACAGTCAGGTGTGGAAATAAACTATCAATATTGAATCCTAATCACAATCCAACAATAGTCGAGTTTCGACGAAACTAGAGCACCGTGTAAAGATGAAAATGACAGTCTTAGTCATATTCTTAATATTTTCTTAGATTGACCATTCCATAAGGAAGATTGACATAAGAAAGAACTAAACTCAATTAATTTAAAGGCGATTTGAAAGTCATTTTAAATTAATGTCAATAACAACCTACTATTAATGAAGAGGCACAATGATTCATTGAAGAGACACAATGGTTCAATGATGCACACCATTTGGTAAGATATATAAACCCATCAAAATGAAGAATGAAAGTGTGACTCAGGAGATATTTGAGTATACTTGAAGTAGAGTCACTAGAATATATGAGAGTGAACATAAAAATATCGTAGTGAGGGTGGAAGGGAGGAGCTTGGGAGGATTGTAGTCCTTTACAGGTTGAATCCTGAACAACAGGGAGTTGCAACTTCATTTCAAGTTGATTCTTGAATAATACAGGGGGTTGGAGCCTCCTTTCAAGTTGGTGCTTGAATAATACAAGGGGTTGGAGCCTCCTTTCAATTTGGTGCTTGGAGAAGCAAGAAGTTGTAGCTTCCTTGATTAGGTGCTCAGAAAAGAAGGGGATTTGTGTTGGACATATTGTCATTGATTTCAAAATTTGATGTCTTTACGTTATAATGATGAGTTAGTATGAACAAAGAGATGAAAATCCATGTACAGAACGACTAACAAATTAAGAGCTCAGGAGGGTTAGCGACTATAATATCCCCAACCACCCACATGATGGGGTATGCTACCTTCAAGCCCACCCTTAGACTTCACAATCTTACCGGTACCTTCTTTATTTAATAAGGACACATAAGATAAAATATTTAATGACATGCACATCAATATCCAGCAAGCATGCATAATGTATGATTTAGTTAAATGATAATTAAAATACACAGTGGAATACATTCATACACAGATAATAATATCACAACAAAGAGGACTTATCTTTATAAAAAGGTGACACCAACTGGCTGCAGACCAAGGACGTTCCACCCAACCGTAGACACCACTGTTCCAAATCTCAACAACACTGTCACCCCCAAGCCAGTGCTATGAATCTACAAGGACAGTTCCAGAGTGTGCTTGGGTTCCCAAACCAATAAGATCTCAAGCTATCATAGGTTTCCTAGCACCCACAACAATCCAAGTAACCAAATCTCTTCCACCCAACCTGTACCACTGAAGAGAATGGACCTCCACCCTTCTCTTCCACGCAGTCTCTTAGCCATTCCTTCTCCTTTTTCCAGAGCCTCCAACACAGCTCATCCATAATCTCAATGCTGGTACTCTCAGGACTCGCAGTTGTGAGCAAAACAGGGTACATGCCAATCACATCTTAGACAAGTAGGTCCCAAGTCATGGCTGGATTGCACCAGTGACCATTACAACCAACTATCCTATGGCTGATATTCAACAGTTCCTTTCCCTTTACCCAAACGAGAAGCAGGTGGGAATGGATCAATGAATGGGTGAGTGAGTGAATGAAAGGGCATGAGGGAAATAATGGTACAAATGCATGAGTGAAGGAGCAAATGAGCCAACGAACAACCCCACAATCAGACTAGGGATGGGTTTAAGTATTTTTGTGGGGAATCAAGAACCTCTTGGTATTCCCTAAGAAGCTCATGTAACCGATCCCCTCCCTTAGGAAAAAAGGGTAATTAACATAGGAATACACATTTATCCCCTCAAGCTCCCTCTCTTGTGGAATCATAGCCCCCTATAACTCTAGTCCTTGTCCATCTAGCAGCCAACAATGTGTTTATTATTAATAATGATCAAACATTACATTTCTTGGGCATACTGGCCCTTTAATAATTATTTGGGAACTCAGGCCTCTCAGCATTGTAACAATACATTATTTAAAATGGGGGTTTGAAACCCGGGGTGTTACATCCCCTCCCCCTTATCTTTCCACTATCCTCGGTGCATATACAAAATAGAGATCAAAATCTCAAACTTGTTCAAAAAGATGCGGTTACTCTGCTCGCATGGCATCTTCATGCTCCCGGGTAGAATCTTCAGGACCGTGGTAGGTCCACTAAACTTTTACCAGCTTTATAAATCGATTCCAGAGCATTTTGACCTTTCTGTCCAATACCCACACTGGCTGAACCTGAAAGTCTCCCTCCGTCTCTACCTGGATCAGATTCCAATCAATAATGTGGTTAGGTTCATGTACATATTTATTTAGTAAAGATACATGAAATACATTATGCACATTCATGGAAGCAGGCAATGGAAGCATGTATGCAATTGGCCCTATTCTATCCAATATTTCAAATGGACCACAAAATCTAGCTGCCGGCTTTGTACAACTACCCAATTTCAAATATCTTTTCTTGGGATTCACTTTCAAAAGTACATGCTCCCCTACTTTAAATTCTCTAGATGTCATGTTCTTGTCTGCATAAACTTTCTGTCTATCCTAAGTTGCCTTTAAATTCCACTTGATCTTAACCACCTGGTCTTCCATGTCCTTGAGAAACTCCGGCCCAAGTACCACTCTATCTGCTAAGTTGTCCCAACTTACTGGAGTATCACATTTCCTACCATACAAGGCTTCAAATGGGCTCATTCTTAATGAAGTTTGATACTCATTATTATATGCAAACTCAACCAAGTGTAAGTAATCTTCCCACTTAGATGGCTTATCCATCACATACATCCTCAACATATCTTCTATTATTCGATTGACCCTCTGTGTTTTCCCATCTATCCGGGGATGATACACGGTGCTAAAGTTTAGATTTGTGCCAAATCCTTTAAACAATACCCTCCAAAAATTGGAGGTAAACTTCATATCTCTGTCCGAGACGATTGTCCTAGGTATCCCATGCAACCTAGAAATTTCCTTCATGAAAATTTCTGCAATATTAGTCGCTGTATGTGTTGTCTTCATAGGCACATAATGAGAAGCCTTGGTTAATTTTTCAAACACCACCATGATTGAATCATGTTGCTTATTCGTTCTGGGGAATCCTATGATGAAATCCATGGTGATCATTTCCCATTTCTTCTCTGGGATTGGCAATGGCTGCAGCAACCCCGCTGGGTGCCTATGCTCAACCTTCACCTTCTGACATTCCATACATTGAGCGATGTAATCAACAACATCCTTCTTCATTCCCGACCAAAATAACTAGCTTCTTACTGTTGTAATTGTTTTCTCGTAACCAGGATGTCCAACATAAGGAACATCATGCATTTCCTTCAGTACCAAATTCCTCAGTTCTCTGGAACTAGGAACATAGATTCTATTTTTATGCATGAGTAATCCGTCTTCCTTTATCTCATACTCTTTTATTTTCCATTGTACATTTCCTTGCTATAAGTTTTCATTTACCTGTAGGTAATTCTGATCTGTAACAAGACCATCTAAAATTATGCTCTTCAAGTATGACTGATGCATACTTACAACAATAGCATGCATTAGATGCACTCTTCTACTAAGCGCATCGACAACTTTATTCTCCTTTCCTTTGATATGCTTGATATCGAATTCATATTCACTTAAAAATTCTAGCCATCTTGTTTGACTGGAATTCAAGGTCGATTGTTCAAAAAGATACTTTAGGCCAATGTGGTCTGTCCTTAATTCAAATTTCTTCCCCATGAGATAATGCCTCCACATCCTCAAGGCGTGGACAATGGTAGCAAGTTCCAAGTCATGGGTGGCATAGTTCCTCTCATGTTCCTTAATATTTTTGGACTCATATCCAATGACATGTCCATTTTGTGTGAGGACTCCCCCAAGTCCTTTCTTACAGGCGTCTATACATACCACAAAACTTTCATTTGTGTCTACAATCTTTAACACAGGTGCACTAGTGAGTAATTCCTTCAACAGATTAAAATTCTTTTCACACTTGAGTGTCCATTCAAATTTAGTTCCCTTCTTTTGCAAGGAAGTGATGGGATGAGAAATCTTAGAGAACCCTAATATGAACCTTTTGTAGTAGCCAACTAATCCCATAAAAGATCTGATGTTTGACACATTACTGGGTGTTGGCCATCCTCTAATGGCTTCGATCTTCTATGGATCTACTGCTATGCCCTACTCTGAAATAATGTGTCCCAAGTAATGGATCTAATTTTGATAAAAAGAATACTTACTCAACTTGGCATGCAACTGATGTTCTCTCAATACTTGTAATACCAGTCTTAAGTGATGTTCATGCTTCTCTTCAAACTTAGAATAGATAAGTATGTCATCAAAGAATACTATGACAAAATTATCCAAATGATATCTGAATATTCCATTCATTAAGCACATGAATACAACTGGTGCATTGGTCAGTCCAAATGGAACCACTACAAATTCATAATGCCCATACCTAGTCTTAAAGGATGTCTTATGAATGTCTTCTTCCTTGATTCTTACCTGATGGTATCCTCCCCTTAGGTCAATTTTTGAAAATATCTTTTCTCCTCTTAGCTGATCAAAGAGGTCATTGATTTGGGGTAGAGGATACTTGTTATTTATAGTGTACTTGTTCAAATGTCGAAAGTCAATACACAGCCTCAAGGTTCCATCCTTCTTTTTGATAAAAAGTACTGGTGCTCCCCAAGGTGAAACACTTGGATGTATGTACCCTTCTTCAACAATTCCTCCAACTGCATTTGTAATTCTTTTAACTTTGGTGTGCTCTTTCTGTAAGGTGTTTTTGACACCGAGGCAACCCCTGACACTAAATCAATTGATAAATCTATCTCCCTCCTTGGTGGCAATCCTGGTATTTCTTGGAATACATCTTCAAATTCCCGTAGCACCGAGAAATCTTTAAGGCTTGGCCCCTTTGTATTATCTGGATCTTCCACATGAGCTGCATATAGTTGACATCCTTTCCTAACACATCTTTTCAACTGTAAGGCTGAAATCTCCCTTATAGAGTTGGGTCTTGGAAATCCTTTCACAGTGCTCTGTTTTCCATTTCCATCAAGACATGTAAATGTATTGTTATGAAAATCTAGGACAACATGATGCTTGTCCAACCAATCCATTCCAATCATAATATCATAAGACCCCAATGGTATGATATTTAGATCCATACTAGTATTCACGCCATTAATACTTATGGAATAACATCTGACCATATCATGGATTCTTCTTTTGGTTCCAGTGGATAACTGAACCAAAATTTCTTTTCCAAGTTTACTTTTATCCAAATGAAATCTATCCACTATCTTAGGATCAATGTAGCAATGAATTTCCCCTGAATCAATCAAAATAGCAACAGGCTGATTTATGATGTTACCTTCCACCTTGATCATATTGGACTGGTACTCTGCTTGTCGATCATTTGAAGCTGCATAGATTCTTCCCATATCTTCAATTGTTGTATCCTCTTGGATGTTGTGCACAGTCTTCATTTTGTCCTTTCTGTGTGGGAAATCCTTGTACACGTGATCTTCCTTGCATCCCCAACATTGGATTGGTGGTCTTCCCATTTTTCCCAAGGAATCTTCTTTCTTGAAATCCCTCTTAGCATACTGATATTGACGATTTATATTAGGCTCATTCATGTTGAAGGAAGGTTTGAATCCTTTCCTCCTCTGATCGGACTTCTCATTATTCTTGTCATTCCAATATTTCTGCAGAGATCCGCTTCCCTGGCCATGCTCATACATATATTTATCCTTCCTGATGGCTTCAGTCAAGGTCTTGGCTCATCATACTTGATATTTTCCTTATAAAAGGCTGACAGTCCACTTAGAAATATCTGTATTTTCATCTTCTCATCACCAATGAACCTGACATATTTTAACAATCCCAAGAACTTCTTCTCATACTCTGCCATAGTCATGCTTCCCAACCCGAGTTCAAAGAACTCCTACATTTTCTTGTCATAGAAATTATCTGAGAGGTACTCCTTCTGGAAGTACTTCTTGAACTACTTCCAAGTGATCGTAATCTTATTAATGTGCTCCACTTGCTTTAGCGGGTCCCACCACATTGTATCTTTCCTGTGTAAATGGTAGGTGGCAATCCTAGCTTCCAGATTTGATGAATAGTTATGAAACTGAAAATATCTTCTGAGCCCAAGCAACCATGCTTCGACATCATCTTCCCTTTCTCTTTCACCCTCAAAGGAAGGTGGCTTGAGCTTCCTCAACTCTCCTTGAAAAATATCTACCTCTTGTTTCCTTCTTTGGTGTCTGAAAGGTGACACCTCTGGACTGCTTACGAGATCATCCAATGAATAAAAAATTCTTTCTGAGTAAGGAGGTGAGTGGTGTCCATGATCTCTTATAGCACTTCTAGAATAACCTGCTCTTCCACGAACATCCCTCCTTTCATGGCACCTGCCTTCTTCCTCTTGCCTTGAGTTTGATCCCTTCTTCATTTTCCTTTGCAACTGATTTAAGCTCTGCAACACTCAATCATTTATCTGACTTTTCTCTCTCATCAATATCTCGTTGTCTACTTTGTAGCTTTGCACTTCCATCTTTAGGCTTCTTACTGTTTCTATTAACATTTCCTGTTCTCCTTTTCCCTTGTGTCCATTGGACTCAGTCTCTGCATTACCAAATTTGGTATTCTGGCCTTTGGACTCCTTATCATGACTGGAGGCTCCCTCGCCTTATTCCATTTCCTCAATACACATCTTGAGTTGATGTGTTTAAACCGCTTAATTCTGCAAAATGTGCAAGCGACCATTTTGTTAGAATTATGCATATGATAAACAAAATTGCCAAACCATGCTACAAGTCTCTTTCTTTTTTTGTTCATGGAGATCATAACCCCATTATCTAAAAATAATAGTGTCCTATTATCCTTGGCTGACATAGAGTTTTATCCTGCACAAGCACTTCCTTCAAACCACCTTCCCACGTGACCCCGACTAGAAACCATAGCTAAATCCTTCCTTAGCACTTTTTTGTCTAGAAGACCACCAATTCGGCCCTTATCCCTCATTCCCTCATCTCTCAATCTTCATATGACCATGGCCATGAATCTGTGCTTAGCTGAAAAAGCATTTGTCTAGAGCTTCGGGAATTCAGAACTTTAAGCTAGGATCGGATCAATGGTCATCTTCCTTTTTCATGATCAACAATTGAGATCCACTTCGGGACTTCGTGCTTTGGGAGTCTAAACTTTACTTCCTTGCGTCCTCCCGGAATTCTTTTACTCGGAGTTCATGATCTACCGACGGGTGTCCTCCCATAGATCAATGACTGTGAATCGCTTCGGCTCTTCAGGCTTCGGAAGTTTCAAAACTTTCCTCCTACACTTTGTCCCGGAGTGCTTTCACCCAAATTCTATGATCCTTTGATGTGTGTCTTCTGGAATCAACGGTCGATATGTACTCGGGCCTTCAGGCCTTTGAGATTTTTTGACCCAATGCCACCTGTCACATCTTTCCCCACTAGAGTGCCCAGTCTCCGGACTGCATGATCTATCACCACGTGGTGAAATATTGGAAGCGAACACATGGACCAATTAGGTGGGTGCCACGTGTCATGTTCTAACTAACTTTTCAATACTCTAATGCCCAAAAATTACTGACACGTGGCACACATCCCATGTGTCCACATCATCCCAAGTGATGTCCACAAGCCACGTCACTTCAGGAATTCTAGGATCCACATCACCTCTAGGTGACGTCATCATGCCCCATCACTTCAAATCTTCCAGCTTCGGGACTTTGGGAGTTTCCATACTAGCACACTTCCAATTCTCTTGAACTCCGAATTTCCAAACTGGCCAATCTGTCACCATGTGTCCTCCTGGATCAGACGACTAAGATTCACTTCGGGTCTTCGGGTTTTGGAAATCTCAAAATTCAAACCTCCTCGAAGTACACAAGATTATGCCGCGTGTCCTCTTGAATCGGACGATTGAGGGTTACTTCGAGCCTTCACCCGAAATCCATAGATTTACACCACGTCTCTTCTAGATTAGAAGGCCTAAATTCACCTAAGACGATCTGACGCTTGATATTTACTCTGGACAATCTGGCGACTGATATCTATTTCGGATGATCGGGTGATCGAGATTTACTTC
>SNQJ01S0185243.1:0-13429 GCA_010110895.2 Picea sitchensis | reverse complement strand
ATACCTTGCAATTGTTGTTGTCACCATGTTTGTGTGGGTTTGTTATTTTGGTCACTTGTTTATTAAATATTTCCTTGAGCTAATGATATAGTTGAACCTATGACAAACATACAATTGCAATTATGTTCCCTATAGTTAAGTGCAACTTATAATTATTTATCATAAATAAGGAAATTATTTTTTCTTAAATTTGGATTTGAGTCCTAGTTGATTCCATAATTTAGATTTATGTGTTGTGTGGTGATTAATTGTAGAAATGGGAAGAACTTCTTATCATTCAATTGAGTTCAATAATCAGGTTTGTATTGTCTTTGTCCAGACTATGAATAGGATATTTAAAACAATCCAGTATCAAGGTTCCTATTCCATTCCACATGCCCTGCAAGTGGAAGGAATGACCTTTTTACTACTAGAACCCCTTGTCCATTTGATGAATGTGTTCCTTTTTAACCAATTCTCTCCAAGGTGATATTGTTTGCTTATTATTTCACTGTCTATATCTACCTTTGGTGTCATCGCCTATGTTATCCACTTTTTTTGTAATTTCAGGGTAAGTATAAATACAATTATATTTTGAGGATGATTCATCTTTGCATCCATGAATTGGATATCTACAATTGCAATCTTTGAGTGTGAAAAGTATTCCAGTTTGTTTTTCTGAGTGGTGGGTGTGTCATGTTCAACACTGGTGGTCCCTTCTCCGTTATATTAAAACAAAAGACCGAGTTTCCTTTTGTTTGTTTATATAAGATATCCACCCTTTGTGTCAAAACTTCATTTATGTCCTCTACTACTGACACTCTTGCAGTTCTCTCTATACCTTCTTTTGGTATCCATACTAGACTCTGGACTTTGGAAACTATCCTTATTTTAGTATTACATGTGATTTGACCATATTGTAATTATGCTGATTTATGAAGTTGATTTCATTGGTGTGTCCATATTTGGTTTTCAAGTTATGGGAACCACGATTCTTGATTTTATTTGGATATCTCATGTTGCAAAATCTTAGCATATCATAGAAAGTAGATCATTCACAATAGTTCACTACTTGATTGTAATTTTCCATATGGTAGTTGGTCCTCCAAGAACTGGGAATGATCACTATATTTTGATATTCATCCTTTCTTTGAAAAGGGTCTTTGCATTTCGCCACTACAAGTTTCATTGGCATTCAAAAGGGCATTGGTTCTCATTTATTATGTATTTATCCTTTCCCAAATTCCATAGTCAAGAGAGATAGGCCATCTATTATTATTCCTATTATACATGTCATCGTCACTGTAAGGATGAATTTAATGATACTAACCTTCAATAGAAGGACTATCAAGGCCTACTAATAAAACAATTTTACCCTACAAATCATTTATAGAAAAACATGAAAATTTCCATGGCCTTGCACTCTAGTTTCAACGCTTCCAGTAGTTGGTGGATGGGTAATATTTGACCTCTAAGCCTATTGACAATGTGGATTCTCCATTTTTTGGTCCTCATTGAGTGACATATCTGTTATTGGGAGTGAACCCCTTGAAGACTTCTAAATTTACTTGTGCCTATAGAATGCCAACCCGGGTGACTGCTCATGCTCCATCTTCTTTACATGTCATTGTAGCTTCTAAATTCCAGCTTCTTGTTCCTTGTATTTTTCTCTTAAGCATTGATTTTCCACATCTAACAKGAATTCATTCGATTTAATAGTGCCCAAATACTCYGTGAGGGAGGTCTACTGCTGTAAAATCTCCTCCACCCAATGCTCTAGATTCACCTTCCACAATTTGAGGCTCRATATTAAATCCCCTAGCATGGATTGGGACTCATCACAATGGCGCTTACATMTAGAAATGACAAGGTAAATTGGATCACTGGTATTGACCATTAGGGGGTTGACTCCAGTGCCATATCCCAAGTACATAATGAAATTATGCTTTTGTAGCTTGCTAGTCTAGGCTTATTCCTGTGTGAATGACATTTTTTTTTTTAAAAACCCAACATTTGTCTCTCTAGCAATGAACAATTTCGTCACTTGTATATCCATTTGGTCGCAAAGTATGTAACTTCGTCACTCTAGCGACTACATGTTCGTCCTTCATTTGACCTTTTTAGCTTTAGGGTTGATCTGTCTAGCAACAAATCTTCGTCGTTCTACCGACTAATCATGGTTTATTGACTAAGTTTTCCAAGGTTGTCTTGGTCTCTCTTGCAACTAATATTAGTYGTTAGACCGACTAGCATTCACCGCTAGAACGACTAATTATGGTCTCTAGAGTGACCAAGGTTATGTTTTCCTTAGAGATGCTAGAAAGGCTTGCGACTAAAGTTGGTCGCTAGACCGACTAATCTTGGTCGATGGACCGATGAATGGTAACTTTTCCCTATTGTGAATAGGCTTATTTTCCCGGTCGCTAGACCGGCAAAGATCCATGTGTGGTTTCTAGACTGACGAATTGATTTTGACGAAAAAAAATCATCTTGGTCACAACAACGACCCTATTCCGACGTAAATTCGTCGCAAAAACGATCAAATTTAGTAGTGATATATAAATTTAGCACATATAATAGCATAATCCATCAATATTTATAACAAATACACCAATGGAATAATAATTCAAATATTTTCAAGACATTAATTGGATGAGGAAAGAGTATTTCTATTAAAATGTAATCAAGATAAGTGTATGAATGACAAACTTCTATGTCGGTACATTTGGAACCGAGAAAATAAGTCCCTTCCAGCTGGGCCTCCACCACTTCAATACTCCACCAAAGGCAAGCTCATATAACAGAGACAATGAGGTTCCTCGTCAAATATGGAAGAGCTTGGGGGCTAAAAAATGTGTTCAGACTTAAAAGGACAAAGGGATGCAGACTCAATATGAAGTGAATAATTTCTCCATAGTAACTTTGCTCTCAAAGTTGAATTTTTCTCCCTTTTTCCACAACTTGGATATGGTCCATTTATAGCCTTCAAATAGAACTGAAGGGTCGAGTCATAATGTTTCTAGTATATGGAAGGTCAGGGATCATGGATCTCATGATGTGACATGGAAACCCGACACCATTTTTTTTTTATTTTGGGAACAAAACTCGATGTGCGTGGGCTGTAATGGTGCAACCTACGTATACGCATGTTGTATAGCTGTTAGGGTGCGTATATGTGGAAAAATACAAATTTTAGCTCTGGGAATTGCAAAAAGGGACTTTAAGTCTGCATAGGGAAATGAAAAATTCCTTCTGAGCAAGTTGCATGGGATGAGGAAAATCTTTCTATAACAAATCTTGTGCCCCAAACAGACTTAGGGAAAAGGATTTATGCCCCCCAGAAATAATTTAGTGTTGAAATCTTACCCTTACTGTTTTGGTTGTAACTTTCTCATACGATCTCCTTTTTGTGCCTAGATTGGATCATTGGATAGCTCTCTCCAACTTCTTCTATTTGAGCGGTAGAGATAAAGTGTACCTTAGTACACTATATTCTTGTGGGTTTTGGTTTCCTAAAAACATCGTTTAGGGCCTCAAAATCACCCCACAAGATCATGACCTTCAAAAACACAAAAAAATTGTAGAAAAATTATTATTTTACTATCACAACAACTCTTTAAATCTAAGTAGTCGATCTAAAATAAAATGAAATATGAGCCATTGACAATATAATCCTTTCAAAACCCCACAGATCAATCTTCGTAGTCATTTTCCATCTCAAAGAGATCTAGACGGTTGATCTCATATCCATCGACAATCAGTTGATCGACGATTCTCTTTGGAAAACCAAAATTGCCTTTGAATCTCCCTGATGTCAAATCGTCGACCATCAACCATTGGAGAATCCTCTTAGAAACCACTTGGAACACCTCATAGAATCAACCAACCCTATCTTCAGTCATCGATAATCCTCGATGAATGACTAAAACACTTCCCCAATTGAGTTGACCCGACCATCGGCTATCGACCATATCTATTGGGTAACATGACAATTTTTTATGTGGCATGACACATGGATGTTGATGTGGCATGACACTATAATCTAACATGGAACTCTGGATAATGTGGCATAACACATAGATGTTGGCATGGCATGACAAGCCATCACCCTCTTTCCTTCATTATCCATTGACCCTTTTCCTTGGATGACATGAATACCTCACTGATTCGACCAACACCTAACCATCGATCGTCAATGATTTCCATTGGATACCAAGCACATCAACGATCCATCCAACATGACCATTGACCATCAGTTGTTGGTGAACAAACACTTTTCAACCGATGTGACCATTAGTCATCAACTGTGGATAATTTCCATTGGCAACCAAACACTTCGCTAATATGACCAACCCGACCATCATTCGTCAATCGTTGGTGATTTTCTTTGACCAAATCCAACACTTAGAAATTTTTTGACCAATCTTCGATTAATATGGGTTGTCGATCTATTATTCAAACCAATATTGACTGTTGATCTTCTCCACTTTGCAAACCTATGAATTGAATCATGGTCGTTGATCAAACCCAACCTCCCAATGGCCAAAAATGAATCAAGACCATTGATTTGATCCATTTTTGAAACAACAGAAAATGAATCTCAGTTTTCGATTTGATCTATTTTCCAAATGGTTGAAAATAAATCTTGTCCATTGATCTTCCAAACCTTGGAAACCTCCAAAATCCTTATAAATTTTTAAATTTATCAAAATGAACGTCAATCATTGATATTGAGATCGAATGCAATCTCAGTCATCGATTCATCAAGTCTGTCCAAATTCCACAACAACAATTAAAACATGAAATTGAACCTTCTAATTTGAATCTATCTCTGCAACTTTGCAGATTGACTCCATTAAACCTATTAGACAGTTTTGAGTCCTTTAAAAAAGAATTTTTCTCATGAATTTGGGGATTTCTCTATAAGATTTCACCGTTTTTTCCCCAAAT
The DNA here is from genome assembly GCA_010110895.2 of Picea sitchensis. NCBI lineage: Eukaryota > Viridiplantae > Streptophyta > Pinopsida > Pinales > Pinaceae > Picea > Picea sitchensis. Next base: position 8,500 of record SNQJ01S0185243.1, on the reverse strand, counting down.
TCCCTCAAGCCAAAATCTGTGATAGGAAATTTTCCAAATTCACACTCTTCTTAGCCGATATAAGCCTAGTGTTTGAACTAGAGGATTTGATATCATAATGTAACATTCCCTAGCCCAATTGAGGCCCATTACGTGTGGAAAAATCCTGACAACTAAAGTGTTTGCTAACTAATTAATTTCTTGTAGCTTAATAGCTATGAATTACAACCATATTTAACTACTGTTGATATCATTAATTTGATGCATCTATTACATGCTAAAATAAACATGAAATTCAGTTTAATAATTCGACACAGTAGCATATAAATCCTTCTCAAATACACATAATTCATGCACAACAATTTAACTCATAAATACAACACAAAATAGATAAAGCACTTATCTTTTAATTATGTTATGAAACCAGCTGCTTGGGACAAATGTTCCACCCAACCATAGACTTGTTGTTTGAAATATCAATATCAAGTCACCCTCAAGTTGGGGCCAGAAATCCACAAAAGAGGGTGGTCTCTCATTGTCCACTCACAACTCAAAAAAACCACAACCCACTGGTATTCTCCTACAACTATATTTATTTTCCACTATCTCTCTTCCTCTCGACTTACTCGATCCAAATAATCTACCCTTTCACTTATCACAATCCCTCGAGCATCCCTTTCTACTCTTTCCCAACACTGTTAACTCTAGTTTTTCTTCTCCTATTGTTGTTCTGAAAGCATATTGTCTAAAGTCCCCCCTTTCCTACTCAAATTTCTTTTTTCCTTCTTCCCCCATGCTTGCTTGACTCTCACTCTTTCCCCAAATACAATTACACTCAACCCATACTATTATAACTACATGATTTGTGTTAGGGACCTAACCTCCCTAACCCCCAATGTAGGTAGAATAATATATTTTCCATGCAATAAAGGATGAAATTAGCTAATAAGGCCCATTTAATAATCTAAACAAGTCTAATGTAAGAAGACCTAATCGAAGCTTCCACTTCTAGAAAGATCTTCCTCTAGAATGTTCCTTAAAATATAGAAGTAGTATAAATAAGAGTAGGTGGCATGAGAAAGTCTTGTCTTTATAATTATTGAAATAGAGTGCTTCTCTCTTAGAGGTTACCCCCTTGAAGAGGAAAGTGAAAATTGCTTTCTATCAATAAAGGTATCATTTATGGTGTTTTGGTTCTCTACTTTTGTTGTTATACTGGTAATTGCTACTATATTTATGTTTTCATCTATTTATAAAACATCAAGTATCTAACAAGTGGTATCATAGCATTTTCCTCTACAGAAACTGTGGGAATTATTTTTTTTTGGGTAGATACGTGTACTATCAATGTCTTTAAATAACAAAGACATATCGCTCAATGGGTAGAGATGCGCTAGGAAATACTACATGTAGAAAATATAGAAAATTTCATGAGGTTACTTAGAAACAAATGTTTCACCTTGTTGGAAACCTATGTAACCCCTGTTGGTACCCTTCGAGTAGCACCGCATTAGATAGAATCCATACATGACCATCACTCCCATGTACCATGAGGTATATCAAGAGTCCCCTAGGTCTCCTAATACTATCTCTAGATTAGTCGATCGGCCTCCTGACTGCTATAGTGACACTAAGAACAACACTCAAGAAGATACTCTCTAGTACCTAGGTAATCGAGTAGTACGACTAAGGGTACAATAGAGCCTCCTTAGTTGGTTCCCTAGGATATTGGGAGGAGCACTAATATTTGACCTCGCATGTATATTAGAGAGATATAGCATAGGGAAAAATCTTTTCTATAAGAACCCTATAAACCCTATCCCTTGGGAAAGAAAAAACAACAACAAAGGAATAGTCGGGATCTATTACCGCAAACCTTGCCTTCTATATTCTGGTTAAAACATTCCTACATAATTTTTCCTATTAACAATTTCGGCACTTCATCACTGTAGTGTTCTTCAAGCTAAATTCTAACTCTGTAGGAGTTTAAAAAATATATATAGTGGTCCCATCGACACCCTTATTTGGGACCTATCCCATTAGATTCATGTCTTTGACCTGATCATCGTGGTACCTATCACTTTTAAGCCTTTATGTTATGTGGACCCAATCCCCTTCATGACACCCTTATTTGGGACCTATCCCATTGGATTCACCTTTTCACCTTGATTTTCATGGTACCAATCACTTATAAGCCTATTTTCTTGTGGTCCCACCATCCTTTCCCGACATCCTTATTTGAAACCTATCCCATTGGATTTCCCTTGTCACCATGATTGCAGTGAGATACATCACCTATCCAACTTTTTTCAATGGACCCACTACCCATTCTAGGCACCCCAAATTTCCACATGGCCACCACTTACACCCAAGAACTGTAGGCCAAAATAAAACAGAACAAGGCCCAATTTGATTGTTTTGAGGAATAAGTTCATACTCAATTTTCCAAAGATGAAGGCCTATTTAACCAATTAGAAGAAAATTTTGACAACAAATTTGGCACCCTCAATGCCACTCTCAACCCGTTGTTAAATCGATCCCAAGATCCCCCCTTCGATGAAAACCCTCTGAAGTAGATGGTTGTGACTCCTCCCATATTATGGCCTTTCATTCCAACCCCTTTCATTGTGACCCCTATCTTCCCCTAGTTGAGGTCAATAAATTTGATGGCTTTGATCCCATGAGATGGGTCACCCAAATGGAGAATTATTTTTCTTTGTAGGGCATTATTGATGAGTTAGCCAAAATTCATTATGTTGTATTCTATATGGATCCTAAATGCTGGAAATGGTGGTGGCAATGGCATAAAAATGCACGCCACAGGTATGTTTCTTGGACCTATTTTTTTATATATATTTATAAATGCTTTGACACCGACACCCACTATTTAGGTCGTTTGACCAAGTTGAAACAATATGGCACAATGGAAGACTTTATAATTGGCTTTGAACACTTGGATTTTAGAACGAAGGGCATGGTAAATTATTTCTTTAGGGAATGCTTTATTAGTGGCCTAAAGGATGAAATCTTAGCCCAGGTCCTCATGGATCTCCCCTAGACTTGGTTGGAAGATACTAAATGTGCCAAAGAAACAAAACATGTTGTCTTTTCCCAAAATAGAAAACTCTCTTTTCTTCCCTTCCCTCGACCTACCAATCATTCCCCTCATTCCAACCCTATAAAGATCCAAAAATTAGCTTGGGTAGAAATGACTGAATGTCAACTCAAGGATCTTGGCTATAATTGTGATGAAAAATATTTTCCCGAGAACAAGTGTAAGGAACATAATATTTTTATGGCCATTTTTGAGGATGTTGTTGATGAGGACGCTGAAGCTTCCTCTATGGAAGAGTGACCCCCAACATATGATACTATTCCGGTCACTAATCCACTAGAAGTTGAACTGTTGATTCAACAACATGCCCTCACTAGCTTATCTTCTCCCAAAACCATCAAGCTCATTGGCTACATTAATAATAGGAAAGTCATGATCATTGTTGACAGTGGAAGCATCCATAAATTTATTCACCATCACATTTCCCAGGAAACCAATTGTTATATCTGTGTGGTCAACAATTTTCAAATCTTGATTGCTAATGGTAGTTACATGAAATGTGGTGGGCATTACGAAAATGTGTGGCTACAAATTGGTTAATACCACTTGAAATATCATATGTTTTCTATCAACATGGGAGTTTGTGACATTGTGCTCATTGTTGAATGGTTACACACTTTGGGCCCCATCCTCATGTATTTTAAGGAATTAATCGTGTAATTACAATACGAGGGACAACAATATCAGTTCCAAGGCATCAAAAGAGGCTCCCCTGATATCATCAGTTCCCATCAAATGGAAAAACTCCTAATAAAAGGTCATTCTGGGATTATTTCCCAACTCCATTCCATTCAAGAAATTGAGATTCCCTTTGTGCATATTGATCTCTAATCCATCCTCTCCCAACACTAGGCCATTTTTACCACTCTCCATGGACTTCCCCCTTCTCATGTTGTTCATGATCATTCCATTCCTCTGGTCCTAGGGACCCTTCCTCCCAATTTTCACCCTTATCTTCATCCCTTTTCCCAGAAGAATGAAATTGATAAAATTGTTCAAGAATTTCTCGAAGCCGGTTTATCTATCCTCATACCAACCCATATTATTCTCCTCTGCTCATGGTAGTGTAGAAAGAAGTCACTTGTCCCATGCATCTAGAATTTCTCTTCCTCAACAAACTCACCATCAAAGAAACATTTCTCATTCCTATCATTGATGACATGTTGGATGAATTGAGCAATGCTAAATATTTTACTAAACTTGATCTCCATTGTGGCTACTACCAGATACATATGAAAGAGGAATACATTCCCAAGGCTTCATTTATAACTCATGAGGGTCATTATGAGTTGTTGTTCATGCCCTTTGGCTTGTGTAATGCTCCCTCCATTTCCAATTTTGTATGCATCATGTCTTCCATCCTTTCCTCCATCATAATTTTGTCTTTGTTTTATTTGATGGAATTCTCATCTATGGTAAATATTTGTAATCCCATCTCTCCCATGTGGATCAATTTCTCCATCTACTCTCTCAACAAAAAAATTTCATTAAACAATATAAATGTGCCTTTGGAGCCTTAGAAGTGGAGTACCTAGGTCATGTTGTCGGCAAGGATGGCATATGTGTGGATCCTAAGAAAAATGAAGCTATGAAGGATTGACCTCACCCTAAAATTTTTAAGATATTGCATGTTTTTATGTGTTTAATGGGTTATTATCACAAGTTTGTTCATAATTATGGTAAAATAGTTGCACCTCTCAGTGATCTCCTTAAAAAAATGCCTTCACTTAGACTCTATCCACTTATCCATCCTTCCATTGCTTGAAAGAGGCCATGTGCACAACTTGTGTCCTTGCACTTTCCGAATTCACCAAGAATTTTGTCCTCAAATGTGATGCTTCATGAAAAGGAATTAGGGCATTCCTGCTATAGTGGGAAAACACCCCTAATCACTACACTAGGTTTCAATCGTGCAGGAATAGCTAACCATCTAAAGTCTCCTACTTTTAACAACTATCCCAACAATACCACACATTCATGCATAAAATACAAAGTATAAGGATCTAGTAGTCTTACCTTAAACTCTGCATTCAGTGTTGATCCTTTTGCATTCGGTCGCTCCTCAACTGCAAGTATCCTCCCAAGGCTGACCTGCATTCACCAAAAGAAAAAAAAGAAACTACGAACATGCATCTTATATATGAATTAGTGGGTTATATGTCATAACAAAATGTAAATCAAACATGAACATTGAACACATCATATGGCAAGATGGAAAAAGTACTTCTTTATATTAATCTCACAAAGTCACTTACAAAATGAGATCGGTGACTGATCCTCGAACTTGGTCCTGGGCTCCTCTTTACCAAGCTCCAACTTCTTCCACGTATCCTTATTCTCTCACACTTCTCTCTAGAGAATGGGCATAGGATTATGAATGAGGAAAAATGCAAGAATAGGGAATTTTGGCTCAAAACTCACAATGTGGTTGCAAATTCTTGGGGCAAGGGGCGAAAGTGAAATGGGCAGAGTTTCACTATAGTTATGCTTCGCCTTGGAATGAGACCCCAACATCTCCTTTTATATGACAAAAGTATGGTTATTCAGTTGGGTGACGGGCTATAGGCGATGGATTAGTTGGGAAACTACCCAATAGCCTTTAATCTCAATGAATCCCTTACAACTTTTTTTTTTTTGCAACTTTTGTGGGTATACGCGGGCTGTAATTGTGCATCTAGTGTATGTATGTGGGAAGTAGTGGTGCAGGGAATGTACATCTTCAAAAAATATGTTTTTAAGAAGAGTTGTTCAGTGTTGGCTTGGCAAAAATAGTAACTAAGATGGCCTGGTGCTAGGTGTGCATGTATAGTGCAATTTAGGGTTATAACAAATTCCCCCTAATATGTGAGATCATAAGAGAATCTGATGGCTGAAATACATTACAAATCTTAACCAATGTACGAAGCGAGTGAGCCCAGGACCAGATTTTGGGAGGTGCCATCTGCAAAATAACAATTGTCTCACCGAGGCAGGCATACCCATGCTCGGAATGAAATAAATCATGGATTCCAATAAAATAAACTATAGATCCATGTCATATAACTATATAAAGTGTAGCCGTGAGCAATACACAATAGATATACATCTCAAAATAAAATATAAACTAGTATAGTATCCATCTTCAAGAAGCTAATGATGCCTGATGGCTGGAGATGAGGTCTTCAAAGCTCAAGAAAAAACTTCAAGATCTTCAAAACTTGGGTAGGAGTGTAATGTGACTGTATGACTTCACTACCCAGAGGTCTTTGATGGCTTGTCGGGGAACAGACAAGAGGATCTCGGTGATCAGGCAAAGAATTTCATTGATTTCGAATAAGGACTTGATTGGAATTTCGGGATGGTTGGGCATGAGGGAAAGAGACAAACTACAGAGAGGGCGACTCAGGTTGGGTAAAACTTCCCTTGGAAAATAGCCCGATTGATGATCTGACTCAGGCAGCAAGACATTGACATAAGTTCACGATGCAAGAGGCAATGCAAACTCTCCATATGTTTGGAAGGATAACCAAACAGAGGAGGACACAATTCTATGTTACGAGAACAACTTCCTAAGGTCATATTAAATTCCAAATATTGACGAACAAACAGAAGGATGTACATTGTCCAAGGGAGACTCATTGTGCTTCCATAAAAAGAAAATATTTTTCCCATCCTCTTTTTGGGGTATATTTGATTTTTTTGTCTTTTTCAATACTTTGGAGAGCTTGAAAAAGAATAAAAGAATGCTACATTACAAAGGAGGAACGAGTGTCGCAAACATACTAGTTCCAAGAACAAGGAACACACTAATGCTCAGAGCAAGAATACATGTGCAGGGAAAGAAAAATTGGGAAAATTCCTCCATGGGTCAAGGTGTCAAGACGCAAAGGCAAAGTGCTACAAGGCTTGCATATAAGGCATGCTTCAAAGGTTCATTTGAGAGAAACATGGAGCCAGCATTAGGCCAAAAAATGCAGGAATGAAAATGTGATTAAAAAGACACAATGATAATGTCCTTCAATGTAATTTTAAACAAGCCCAGAGAAGGTAAGCTCGATGGTTTTTCATTTTTAGAGAGTCTGAAAAAAGCGCAAAAGAAGACTCCACTAGGGTACCTTTTTCGAAGGTAGTCTAGAGGTTCGAAAAAGAGATAAACTAGCACTGAAAATACATCTATTCAAAACCATTTTAACGAGTGTGACAAAGACAAGATCACTTGACAATATTTTCAATTTTAGGGACTCTGAAAAGAGCTTAACTATGGAATCCTTGGGGGTTCCTTTTTCGTAAACGTATACCTGAGAATACTCTTCTAGCGAACCAAAGTTAAACGTATACCTGAGAATACTCTTCTAGCTAACCGAAGTTCCTAGAGTGTACCTTTGTTCATAAAATTGACCATCTGGACCAAAAAAGGGGTAAAATACCATCGGACAGACATGCCTTCAAATTTTAGTTTGGCGAGCGTGAAGGACAACAAGATCACTTGACAATATTTTCATATTTAGAGGGTCTGAAAAGGGATTAAAAGAAGACCCATTTTGTGGGAGTCCCAAGTGTAAGGTCAAGAGTGATAAAATATCAAACATATGAGGCTCAATCTCATAATCATGACAAGACTAACAAGGACTCCCAAGCCTAAAGTCATTAATGACGACATGGACACCAAAATGCAGCCAAGATCTAGCTAGGGCATCCATGTGAAGGTAGGCTCTACCAATAAATTACAACACTTCTAGAGCAACAATGATGGTTCCGTGTCACAATTCGGTGGGATTGATCCTATGGAAAAAAGAAAAATACAACAAGGTGCAACAAGTGGAGGTGGAATCCTAACATAGATGCACAAAGTTGAAAAAATGACTTTTTACCAAAAGACCTTAAAAGTGCCCCATATCTCAAAAGGTTTTCCCAAACCAAAAGTAAAGTGTGTCATAACAACCAATGAGAAACTCAAGAACCATGTTAAATGATTTTAAATCCAGAAAAAATGACAAAAGGGGTCAAAAAAATGACAAAAAGGGCCAAAAAGCCTATAAATAGAATCCGATAGCTCGTTATCACCATTGCAAATTGAGAATTGACCAAAAATCCAAAAGCACCCCTTGTTAAAGAAGTTGATTCTGGGAGCTTCAGTGGATGAAATGAACTTCCACTTGGACCAAGTAAGTACAAACTAGCTCCTCTTGCATTTCCATACTTTCCTTTTCCATTAGTTTTAGTTTTTTGGGGGGCGCACACCTTTAAGAAAGGTCAGCCCTACATGTACACGGGTTGTCCTAGGAAAACCCGCGTATGTTAAGAACCAAATATCAATATAGCATAGAAAAACCTCAAAAAAAGTACTCAACGCCTTGAAAAAGAGATAATTTCAGATAATAAGCCTCTTCGAGGGGGCAACCTCCTTTTACCCCACTTAAATGTTCA
>SNQJ01S0185242.1:18768-30413 GCA_010110895.2 Picea sitchensis | reverse complement strand
AATACGCTAAAAATAGAAAAGACCTCCCAAAAACAAATTTCGGGGTTCTTCCCCAGGCTACCTCCCGTTGCCGAACATTGCACATAACCAAGGGGGGGCATACCTGCCCCCCCCTGGGACCCCCCTATGAAAGTGTCTGATGCACACAACAAAGAGAGCACTACTAGAGAGATCGTCAGACATAGTTGTCATATCTGACGCGCCCACACACACACACATGCAAAGAATATAACACATACCCAACACCTTTATGTAGTGATTTCACCAAAAATATTAACGTTTTTAGGAAACATCTCTCAAGAGAAGTAAATCGACCCATTCTGCAAGTGGGGTTTTAACCATTTGGCCCGGTTCCTCACTGTTTTCTCAGAAATTAAGTCATATGATCGTCTCCTAAAACTGATATGAATTTTCACTTAAAGTGTGTTTTTTCAGTGATTTCTTAGTGTTTCACTTGTGGGTTGAGAGTAAGTTTTTACAGGTTCTCAGAAACAGTGGAAGAGATGGATAGGACACATATTATAGAGTCAAACTTGGTGGTAATCCTCACACCATACAATTATTTTGATTGGAATCCCAAGGCAGAATTCCAACTCAGAAGGAAAGGACTATACAACTTGATGATGGGGATAGAAGCACAACCTACATCAACAATTGAGAATATGATATGGGTGAACCAAAAGGATGAAGCCACATGAATTCTTCTTGAATTGATTTAAACTAATCTATGGTTTCAATTTTCTGCATGAAATACTCCAAATGAGATCTGGACCACCTTGGAAAGTCTTTTTGGAAAGTAGGATCAGATGGGAGGTCATATGCTAGAGGCATAGTTGAATACTTTGGATCCTAAAAGTTTTGATATTATACAAGATTTCTTTACTAATTTTAAATCTTTTCTATTGAGCTTAGAAACTTGTGGTATTGATAAGTCTAAACAAGTGGACCAACTTATTCTAACAATATTGGACAAGCTAAGACCACAATATGTTATCTATATTTCCACTTTCCATTCAGGAATGTATCTCATGGGAACAAATTGGAAGATGCCTACCATGGATCAATTCATTGATTCTCTCACACATGAGAAGGAAAAACACATTCACATGGGCGTAATCAAGGATCCCAAAGGAGATGCACTCACCATGCATGATGGAAAAGGATTGTCCAAACAACACGAGAAGGAGAAATTGAACGAGGAGGGATATTCCAAACCTTTTAATGATTCTTCAATTTCCAAAGACTCTTCAGATTCCAAGAAGAAGAAGAAGAAGGGAAAGAAGTGCACTTACTGCAATAAACCGAATCATGAAGAATCCACATTCATGAAGAAATAGATTGATCTTATGGAATAGGAACTTCAACAGAACAACCTTGGAAACTTCAGTCCAAAGGGAGTAAAGTTGCATAAGGAAGAAGATCTTGCTCCTAAGAAAGGTAATCATCAGGCTATTGTTGCAATTAATTCCTCATCTGATTCATGGATTATACATTTTGGTGCATCCCATCATATGGCAGTGAAAGAGTAAGTTTTCTCTTCTTTAAGTCCATACTCAAGACCTGTTATTATCATGGGGGGTGATACTCTAGTAGCAGTAGCAGGAGAGGGGAGAGTGGAACTCCATAATGAAAGTTTTGAGAATGTTTTACATGTTCCAAATCTTCCTATGAATCTTCTCTCAGTTTATTAGATCACTCAGAAAGGTAAAAAATGTTGAATTTACATCATATTTTCAAGGATGATTTTAGGGGCTAAATTTCTCTCATGGGCTAATTTTCCATGGTTTTTCCAAAAAATATATTCGCTATTTTAAAAATGATTCACCCAAATTCTATACGATAAAATTATTTTACCTTAAAAATTGCCAAAAATTTATAAAAACTATATAAAATCCTTAGAAATTTGAATATTTTTACAAAAATATCACCAAACATTTAAAGTTTGCATATGAAGGATTAGTAAGATTTTCCAAGGTTTCTACATTTTAAAATAAATTTCCATCCTTAAAATCATCCCTGGATTTAGTTTCAGTAATCTACATGCATGAAAATTTCATTATTGCAATTGGTGAGGTGGATCACAAGTCAAGGTTATATAAATTCACTAAGTTTTCTAAGGATGACTCCTCATTTCTACTTACACATAAGGAGAGTACTTTTCTGACGATGACTCCTCTTTTCTACTTACACATAAATTCACTAATTTTTCTGACGATGACTCCTCTTGTGCTTCCATCAGTTACAAACATCAGAGATGATTCTATACACTCAGATTTTGTACATGGAAATAAGCATGCGGTATAGCTAAATAATAATCTAGCATCAAAGCTTCTGCATATTCCCAAGAGGGAACAATTCACACTTCGGGAAACATGTGTTATTGTAGGGAATCCATTGGATTGAAGGACGACTCAATCTCATCATGAGGAGCCTTCTCATGTACCTTCATCTTCTGAACTTGCGATGCCCATGAATTTCTATATGGTTCAATATTTTGAACCACAAATCTATAATGAAGCTATGGGAAATCAATTATGGTAGGCAGCCATGTAGAAGAAGTATGACTCACTCTTAAATAATCAGACTTGGTATTTGGTTCCACTTCTACCAAAAAGGAATATTTTTAGGTGCATATGGGTCCAGAGGATCAAGAGGTATAAGGCTAGATAGGTTTCCAAAGGACTTCATTAGATCCATAAATATTTCTACAAATTCATGAAGAATTTTAGTGAGAAAAAGTTTCAAACTTTGCGGGATCGTCTTGCAGTGAAGAACATGGTTGTGTAGCAACTACCGTTTTCTTCTTTTGATTCATTGTCTTTTGAGGGGGGGTTTTGTTCCCACGTGGTTTTCCCTCTTTCCTCATTTTTATTCAGTGTTCATTAGTTGCATTGTACATGAGTACATAATTTTTCCTAGTAGTCGAGACTCATTTTTTACTCCATAGTGATGTTCAGGGCGGGTGTTGGAGAAATTTCTATTTTCGGCACACCATTTCAGTGGGAGTTAACTGACTAGTTCTATTTTAGACTTTATATTTTAGATAATCACTATTATGCTATTATGCATTCATGAATTCTGTTATTATGGAATGTTATGTCCTATATATGAGTGTATTCCACTCATTCATTATATCATATTGACCATATTGATCATCATCTATGTATCAATCATCGACTCATTGGAGCAGTGTGAATATATTTTCTCATTTTTCCATATTGAGTTTCTCTTCCTTTCTTGATAAGCTTTGTTTGTACTTTCTTTAGCTATATGTCCTGTGCAGTTTTCGATGAAACATTGACACATTGAACCTTTACAAAGACGATGTCTTTGTTCCTAAGAAATTTGAATTTGCGGCCCAGGATGTGCGCTAGTTCCACCTAGAAATCCCCTTTGTGTTCCACATCGATCACATTCCAATAAATCAAATGATTATGATCCAATGCATACATTTTTAATAAAGACACAGATAACATGATATGAATTCTCATGGGTTTAGGTAATTCTATCATGTATGCAACTAACCCTATATTTTCTAGGACCTCAAAAGGCCTACAATATATCATTGCCAACTTTGGGAAACTTCTTGATTTCAACGAGATTCTCTTGGATTTAACATTTAAAAAAACATGCTCTCCCACTTTGAGTTATCTATGTGTTCTCTTTTTATAGGAATATATCTTCTATTGATCTTGTGTAACTTTCAAATTATGCTTGATATTTACCATTTTTTCTTCCATTTACTTTAACAATTTTGGCCAATCATGACTTTGTCTGTTGGGTTATTCCAACTTATCGGTGTGTTGAATTTTTATACCATACAATGCTTTAAATGGGATCATCCTCAATGACTCTTGATACCCATTATTGTAAGAAAAATAAACTAAATGGATATAGTCCTCCCACCTAGAAGGCTTGTCCATTACATACAATATCAACATATCTTCAATTATTTGATTAATCCTTTATATCTACCCATATGAATTTGGGTGATACATTGTACTGAAATTTAGATTGGTCCCAAATCATTGAAATTACCCCTCCCAAAAATTGGAAGTGAACTTGGGATCTTTATCCGACACTATTTCCTTAAGCACTCCATGTAGCCTAGCAATTTATCTCATATAAATTTCTACAATATTGGTTGCCTTATGAGTTACTTTTACTGGAATGAAATGTGCATACTTTGTAAGATTTTTGATCCAGATTCAGGAGTGGAATGAATTGACTAATAGAATGAATACAATAAACACTGAGATATGAAGAACAAAACAGATATCCAGTGAACAATATCTTCTATTGAATAAATGCAATAGGCTGAAACTATAACACTATAGAACTGAAACACTTGCTCGAATGGTGGTAGCTATCTATGAGAAGAGATGTGGCTACTAAACACATCCATCTGAGAAAAATGATTACATTGAGGCTCCAACAACCTTTTTCATATTACTGATGAATGCCAAAACTCTAGACATCCAAAAACCTAACCCTAGGAGATGAAACACCAAAAGTTATGTGGGCCCCTATGGGTAAGTTGGTACCTCAAATTCTCGGGGTCATAAATTTTGCATACAACATTCGTTTTAGGCATGTGATAGCCTATTGGAAAGGAATTTTAGANACATTGAGGCTCCAACAACCTTTTTCATATTACTGATGAATGCCAAAACTCTAGACATCCAAAAAACCTAACCCTAGGAGATGAAACACCAAAAGTTATGTGGGCCCCTATGGGTAAGTTGGTACCTCAAATTCTCGGGGTCATAAATTTTGCATACAACATTCGTTTTAGGCATGTGATAGCCTATTGGAAAGGAATTTTAGAGATCTAAACATTACATTGTCAAAATCTAACTTTGTCTATAATTTAATTATGGCGAGCCAAAAAAACATTGTTAAGGGATCCGAAACAGCCCTAGAAGTACAACAAGATGTGTTTTCATGAAAACATACAAAATAAGCTAGTTTGATTATATGGGAGGCCAACAATGTCCACCTGTAAGAAGTGTGGGGCTTAATATAGCCACAGAAGTGTAGAACCCACAATTACAAAGAAGTACAAAAGAACATGATGAACTAAAAAAATGTCAAGAGGAGCCAGTTAGAATAGGTGGGTGGCCACCAATATCCACCTAGATCAGTCCTCCCCCCTTAGTAAGCAATGGTATCCATTGCATTGAGTTCACCGATTAGGTGAGGAAACTTCTGCTGAATTTGGCCCCGAGTGAGCCACTTTCCTTGGTGTAGGAGATGTCCTGCCTTGACAACCCGATAAAGTTGGATCCTCTGTTGGCGAGTGCCCTTGACCTATGTGTCCACTATATAATCAGTGGATTCTTGTTCCATGTAGTCAGGGTTGAGCTCTGTTAGTGTTAGTTGTTCTGTGATCTTTGAGGTGTCCAATAATGGTGGAAAATATGGCTGAAGGAGGTCCACATTAAACACAGGGTGTAATACAAGGAAGGGTGGAGTGTTGAGATCAAAAGCATTGCTACCCACAACCTTGGTTATAGTGTAAGGCCCATAAAAAAGTGGGTGGAGCTTCCAATGGGGCCCTATAAGACGCTCATTCTAAAAATGTGACCATACTTTCTATCCAATCTAAAACTGGTGCGGTACCCTGTGTTGATCATGCCTCTTCTTGTACTTAGCATTGGATTTCTGCAAAATATCATGGACCTATTGGTGGATGTGCTAAATCCTCTCAATGAATATAGTGGATTTTTCAGTCTCAGAATGAACATGGGAAGAGTTTGTATGTGTAGTGGCAATAGGTAGTGCAACATAAATGGGACCCAAGGGTTGGAATCCCATCCCCACCTGAAATGGGCTATGGTTGGTGGAGCTATGGAGAGTCATGTTGTAACTATGTTGAACATAGGGGAGAATCTCATCCCATGTACATGGATGCTTAGATTTGTACATGTGTAGGATGTGCACAATCATTCGATTGACGAACTCTATTTTGTCATCTGTTTGGGGGTGGAAAGAAGTGGATTTAGGGAGCTTGGTTTCCAATAGTGACCAAATACTCGACCAAAATGTACTGAGGAACATGTTGTCCCAGTCGAAGATGATGGTCTATGGTATCCCAAAATGGACCCACACTTTTTCGAAGAAGAGATTGGAAGTATCTTTTGTTGTGATATTCTTCTTACAGGTTGTGAGGATGGCCATCTTTGGAAACCGATCAACGACCACAAATACACAATCATTGCCTCGCTTGGTGGACATAAGGCCATAAATGTAATCCATTGAGATGGATTCTCAAGGATTCTCGGGAGTAGGAAGAAGGGAGTATAAGCCTCTCTTCTTGATGGTTGGCTTGGAAATGGCATAGGAAGTGAAAGATCCGATATACTTGCTCATGTCCTGTTGAAGTTTTGGTCAATAAAAATGTTTCTGTAGAACAACCACAGTTTTCTCCACACCAAAATGTCCTGCCATCCGACCGTAGTGGGCTTCCCAAATCATCTTTGCACACTCTCTTGTAGGAACACAAATATGGACCATATGGAATAACAATCCATCCTAAATGTGAAAATCGGTGAAATTCCCGCATGTACCCAAGAGATGATAGGTGGTGGAGAAGTCTAGATCTTGTCGATAAAGTTGGGGCCACTCAGATGCCTCATGTCCACTGGAATGGAGCACAATGATGAGTGAAACCATGAGAGGTCGACTGAGGTAGTCAGCGACATGATTTGAGCTCCATATATGATACTTGATGTTGATATGGAACTACTACAGGTAGGTGGACCACTTCTAATGGTGGTCGTTCTGCACTTTCCCCCATGTCTGTATGAACTCCAAAGGATTTTGATCAGTGTGGATGATATTTTCTTTTCCCATAATGTAATGTTTCCATTGACGACATGCTTGTACAATGGAATATATTTCCTTTTCATAGGTGGGGTATTTCTAGATAGTATCTGAGAGTGTCTCACTATGGTATGCCATCGGATGACCGTGCTGAGTGAGAACTACACCTATAGCATAGTTATATGAATTAGTCTCAATCTCGAATGGTTTTTTCATATTGGGAAAGGAGAGTACTGGAGCTGAGCACAAGCGATGCTTTAGATCATTGAATTCTCATTGTTTTTCCTTCCCCCACACTAAATTTTCCATTCCACCTCCCTTCATCACTTGGGTAAGGGCCCATGCAATATGGGATAATACCAACATGAACCGTCAGTAGAATTTGGCCAGTCCCAAGAAGCTCTGAATCTTGTCTAGTGTGGTCGGGGCTGGCTAGTCACGGATGACTTGAATATTATATGGATCAACATGTACCCCATGCTCATTAAAAATGTAGCCCAAGTATTGGACCCTGTTCATGCCAAATGAACATTTTTCCAGGTTGGAATACAGCTTGTGTTTCTACAAAGTGCTCAAAACCTATTGAATATGTTGCATGTGATCCTCCCAAGTTCTGTTGAAGATGAGGATGTAATCCAAATATACCACCACAAAATAGTTGGTGAAGGGTCTCAATATATCATCCATCAACCTCATGAAATTGGTTGGTGCATTTGTTAATCCAAAGGGCATGACCAGCCATTCAAAGAGACCTTGTTTAAATTTGAAATTTGTCTTCCATACATCAGTTGGTTCGATGGGAACCTAGTGGTGGCCAAACTTTAGGTCAATCTTGCTGAAGAAATTTTCCCCATTGATTTTTTCAAGAAGGTCATCAATCCTGGGAATTGTGTACTGGTTCCTGACTGCGATTTTTTTTAATGCTTTATATTCAATGCAGAGTCACCAGGTCATGTCCTTCTTCTGCACTAGTATAATCAGGATTCTACAAGGGGAGGCATTGGGTATGATGTGCCCATTTTGAAGAATCTCTTGGATCTGATGCTTGATTTCATCATTTTCCATCAGTGAGTGACGATAGACTGGTCCATTATGAAGAGTTGCAATGGGGGTTAGATCAATTGGATGCTTGAATTGGAAGTGCGTCGGTACCCTAGTGGGTGAGGAGAAAATGTCTTTGTACTCCTCCAAGATCCCATCCACTTGATTCTGCTGCAAAGAGAGACTCTTTGTAGAGGCCACAGATGTGGTGAATACCTTCTACCTACTGTGAGCACAGATCACAAAGAAGATGAACTTTCCGGTCTATGAAATGACCTTACTACATTGCTTAAAGAGATTAAAGAAATAGAAGTAGGTGGCGCTACCTCTAGTATCCTATACAATTGTCTAACCAAAGTAATAATAACACTGCAGGGTCTAGACTCATACACAATATGACGCTTCCATAAATATGGTTGTCCTAAAATAACATCACAAACTTCAAGGGGATAAATATCACAAAATACCTCATCTTTTAAAGGCTTGATGTCGTAGGGTAGGAGACATTGTTGGCTGACACAAAGATCTTCTCCTTAGAGAAGCCAACCAATGGTGTAGGTATGCGGGTGCAGTGTCGTCAGTAGGTACAACTGCTTGACGACCTTTGCTGAGATCAAGTTCTTCTGACTGCCACTATCGACAATGAAATGAAGCAGAGCCCCCTTTACCCACATCTGTGAGTGAAAGAGGCATTCCAATTCCTCTGGTTCTTCTGGTTCACTTGGATGGACTTTGGTGGTATAAAAAGTGGCATTGGGTTCAACATCGATAATCCATTTCCCTCCTTCGTGATTTTATTCAGAATCATAATCGACCTCTGACTCAGAATCCTTTAGCTTGGCCATGAGTGACTACTTGGAGAAACATTCTTCACTATTGTGCCAAGGGAGTTTATGGTACTCACACCATTTTCACATGTCCTTCTTCGTATTCCCATTTCCATTATTGTGTTGCATCTTGGATTGGTTGTCCTGATAGTGGCCATCTTTGCTCTGTCCCTTGCTGTGTGGGTTGGGGCTGCCTTTTCCCTGCTTCGACTGTGAGGAGTTTGCAGATCCAAACTCTCGCCTCTTTTTCTTAAATTTCTCCTCTATATTGACAACGTATCTATGAAAACAAACATGGTATTTGGGAACTAGATGTCACTTAGATTCTTTGATACCTAATTTTGTGTGCAAGGTATGGAAAATATTGGTGAAATATGGTATTGTTTGGTCCCTTTCTTGATGTAGGGTGGTCCATTTGATGTACTGGTCCTCGTGGCTTCCAACAGGGTAGTACTTTTCATTAATGGCATATCGGAAGGAATCCCATGTAGGGGAAACCACAAATATTGCAGATTCCTTTATGGGCCTTTTCTCAAAGTAAGTGTCCCACTAGTCCTTAACATTGGGGACAATCTTGAGGAGTGAAAAAGTAATATTTTCCCTATCGAAAAAATTGTGGACCAAAAAATACCCTTCGAGCAGATTCAACCATTTATATACAACATCTGCATATATCAGTCCTTCAAATAGTGGAATATCAAAATTTACCTATACCTTGAAAGGGGTTGCATGGTCGCTTGATGAAGATGCTTCTCTGGTGGGAAGCTGTCGAAGGATCTGTGCAAAGTTGTCCATAATTTCATTCCTTTGTCACAAAAGGGCTTCCTTGAGCAACATTTTAAAAGGATATCTTGCTCCATCATATTTATTTTCGTCTCCCATGGTTTTTTGTTGGGCTCGGCGTGACCGATCTTGCAACAAATTGATTGGTTCAAGTCCCAAATTATTGTACTTAGATCTTTTCGGGGACATGCATGAAGAAAAATAAATGAAGAATAGGCCGCTCTGATACGACTAATCCATATTTAGGAGTGAAATGAATTGATTAACAGACTGAATACAATAAACACATAGATATGAAGAATACCACATATATCCAATGAACAATATCTTCTATTGAATAAATGAAATACGTTGAAAATGTAAAACTGCATAAATGAAACACTTACTCGAAAGGTGGTATCTATCTCTAAGAAGAGATGTGGGGTCTACGTGCAACTGTCTGAGCATAATGATTACAATGAGGCTCCAGAGGCCTTTTTGATATTACTCATGAATGCCAAAACCCTACACATCTAAAAACCTAACCCTAGGAGATGAAACACCAAAATTCATGTGGTCCCCTATGGGTAAGTTGGTACCTCAACTTCCTGTGGTCGTGACTTTTTCATATGACCTCCATTTTAGTTGTGTGATATCTCGTTGGAAAGGTCGTTTAGAGATATACATATTACACCATCAAAATTTGACTTCGTCTACAGTTTGATTGTGGTGATACAAAAAAAATTGTTAAGGGCCCCAAAATGGCCCTGGAAGTACATCAAGTTGTGTTGTCATGAAAGAATACAAAATAAGATAGTTGGATTAGATGGGAGACCGCCAGTATCCACCTAGAATATGTGTGGTGTTCAGACAACCCTGGAAGTTTTGAACCCACAATTACAAAGAAGAATAAAAGAACGTGTTGAACTAAAAAACTATCTAGAGGATCCATTCGGAATAGGTGCATGGCCACCAATATCCACCTGGATCACTTCTCCACCACTACTATAATGGAATCATGTTGCCTTGTTGTCCTAGGAATTTGGTAATGAAATCAATAGTAACAAATTTCCATTTCCATTTATAAATGGGAAACAACTGCAACAATCCCGTTGGATGTATGTGCTAATCCTTTACCTTCTAACACTCCATGTATATGGTAAAATAATAAATGACATATTTCTTCATACCATGCCAAAAATATTGGCCTCTTACATCTATGATAGTTTTTTGGTATCTTGGATGTCCAACGTATGGCACATTATGTATCTCTTTTTGTTAGGGACCTAATCCCTCACATATGTAGAATAATATATTTCAATGTAATAAAGGCCAATATTAATAAGGCCTAGCAATCAAGAATAATAATTCAAATGTAAGAAGACCTAATAGAAGCTTTCACTTCTAGAAGGATCTTCCTCTAGATTTTTCTTTTGGATAGACATATTTAGTATAAACATGAGTAGACGGTATGAGAAGTTTTTTCTTGGATATTATTTTAATAGAGATCTGCTTTACTCGAGGTTTCTCCCTCGATGAGGCAAGTGAACATTGCTCTTAGTAATCAAAGTGCTCTTTCTGGTGTTACTATGGTATTATTCTAGTGTGATTGTGGTGTTTTTCTAGTTATATCATTGTTTATCTTCCATTTTTAGATAATTATTTCTATTTTTCATACTGTTTTATATCTGGAATATTACAAGTGGTATTAGAGCATCATCTTCAGCAGAAAACTGTGGGTTAAATTTTTTTCAGGGTAGAGACGTATTCTCGCATCTTAAATCTACATAGATATGTTGTTACACACATAAACCCACGGTCTAGTATTCATACATGCAGGAAATTCAAGTGGTACATAAGCTCACATTTGTTCGCCACCCTTGTAACCCCTGTTGGTACCCCTTCAAGTGGTAGCACATCAGACAACACTTGTATATGGATTGACTTAGATCTCTTGAATCTCTCCATAGTTAAACCGATCAGCCACCTGAATGCTATAGTTCCACCAAGAACAACACTAGGTAATATACTCTCTAGTACCTAGCTAGTCAGGTAGTATAGATAAGGGCATGGTGTAGCCTCCTTAGTGTTGAAATAATGTAACTGCGAAGATAATTCTTATCATTATTTTGTTATTGGATTAAATCCCCATTGAGGATTAATCATGTCATTATTATTATTATTGTTATT
>SNQJ01S0185242.1:3812-18758 GCA_010110895.2 Picea sitchensis | reverse complement strand
CACTTGCTCATTCTCTTATGAGGCAAGCTGCAATTAGAAGTTGGAGAGAGGAGAAGAAGGGTGGCACATCTCTTGGGGAGGACTTTTTGTATTGGTTTGAGTTATCTCTTGAACATTGTACAAGCTATTTATGATAAGGAAGTTTTTTCTAGGTTTTCTTCCCCTAGAGGGTTTCTGTCTCTTGTGAATGTGTATTTCTCAGTGATCTTGTTCTTATTATGCTCTTATCTAATGAAATGCAAAGAACTATAATAATGGCATAAACATTAACACTTAGTTGGTGCCCTGAGATATTGGGCCGAGTACTACTATTAGACCCCACACATATATCAGAGAGCTATAGCACAGGGAAAACACTTTTTTGTAGAACCCTTGAATACCCTACCCCTTGGGATGGAAACAAAAAAAAAACCAGACAAGATCTATTGTTGAACAACTGTCTCCTACATTCGGGTTGCGAAATTACTACACATTTCTTCATGTTAATAATTTGGGTATTTCGTCCCTGCAATATTATTCATATCAGAGTCTGGATCCTATTGGCACCATTATTTGAGACCTATCCCATTGTATTTCTCTCTTCTCCCTTATCGCAGTCATACTTATCATTTTTCAGCAAAAAATGTTTTCTCATGGACCCAACCCCCTTTCAAAACCCTTATTTGGAATTTTCCCCATTGGATTCCCCTCATAGCCCTAATAGTTGTTATACACTTCACCCATAACCCATTTTATGTGTGGTCCCACCCACCCCTTGTCGTTTTCCATCTTCATCATGGCCCACACCCATAGACAAGACTTGGAATCTTGTTTCAATTCCTTGTACTATAATTTCAAAAAAACCCAACAAGAAGTGAGATCGCTTAGTGCCAATGTTGACACCATCAATAAAAACATTTATTCCTCTATTGATTCCAAAATGGAGGAAATCACACATGACCTCTCTACCGAGTTTGAATCCTTCAATACCTAGTTTTCCTCCTTCACTACGATGATCTGCGCCAAGTTGCATATCCATGAAAATATTCCTTCATCTGACCCACCTTTGCAACCAGAAGGTGAAACTTCCTCTCATTCCCATAATTTACAGCCCCATCACTTTCAGCGTGAACTACGCCTTCCACATGTGGATGTGAACAAATTTTATGGCTCAGATCCCACTAGTTGGGTAACTCAAATGGAATAATATTTCTCTTTGTATGGAATTATAGATGAGTTTGCCAAACTGCGGTATGGTGTTCTCCATCTAGATCAAGAACATTGGCAATGGTGGAAATTTAGAAAAAATGCCTACCAAGGGTATGTGTCTTAGACACAATTTGTGGCAGATATTTATGAACACTTTGACACTTACACCAACCATTTAGGCCATTTGAAAAAATTGAAATAATTTGTCATAGTGGAAGACTTCATAGCTTCTTTTGAGTGATTAGATTTCTGTACAAAGGGCATGCCTGATTCTTTTTTTCAATAATTTTTTATCAATATACTCAAGGATGATATTCGTGCCCATTTCCTCATGGCTCGACCTTAGAGTTGGGTGGACGCTGCTAAAAGAGCTAAGGAATCAAAACAGATTGTCTCTTCTCAAAACCGAAAACCATCCTTTATTCCTCACACTAAACCAATCACTCCCACTCCTCCTTCTACTCCACTAAATATCCAAAAATTGACCAGGGAAGAAATGGCTGAACACCAACTCAAAGGCCTTTGTTATAATTGTG
This sequence comes from Picea sitchensis, assembly GCA_010110895.2. Lineage (NCBI taxonomy): Eukaryota > Viridiplantae > Streptophyta > Pinopsida > Pinales > Pinaceae > Picea > Picea sitchensis. The sequence continues at coordinate 17,034 of SNQJ01S0185242.1, read as the reverse complement.
ATGACAAATATTTTCTTGGGCACAAGTGTAAGGAAAAAAATATTTTTATGGCCATCTCAGAGGATGTTTCATAAGACGATGTTGAGGCTCTCCTTGTGGCCACGTCACCCAGACCCTTTGACCTAACCATTCCCTCCGACCCTCTCGAGGTCGAACTAGTCATTTCTATGAATTCTCTCACTGTATTCTCTTCTCCCCAAACCCTCAAGTTCATTGGTTACATTAAGCATAGGAAGGTCATCATTCTTGTTGATAGTGGAAGAACCCATAATTTTATTCATCATCACATTTCCCAAGAAACTAATTGCTATATTTGTACCATCAATAATTTTCAAATCATGATTGCCAATGGCGGGTCCATGAAATGTGAGGGGCGTTGTGAAAATGTGTCTCCAAATTGGTTAGTACCACATGAAATATCATATGTTTCCTATTGACATGGGAAATCATGAGATTGTGTTGGGTGTTGTTATTGGATATATCGGTAAATGCGGACATAAATTGATCTCCCTAGATCCACCTAGATCTATAACAAAACAAGACAAGACATGGTGATTTCCCTAAGCTCTAATCATTGAATCTACCGTCAAAGAAAGGATGAGTAACATACCTTTGAATATCTCTTCCTTATGAATATTTTGTCCCTACTTCTCTCTGGTGCTCTTGTGTTATTGATCCTGCAACGAAACACAAACCGACCAAAGTGAAAGAAATAATAGTATATTCAATGAAGACTTATACATGTGATCAAGGAATTATGTAATAAAATGAGAATGATTTTATGGGAAAGAAACATGACACTGTATTATATTAAGAGAAAGTGGAAGATACAACCAAATAGCCTTGATGTCGCTAAGTTCTTTTTCGCTGGCCCTTTCTCTTGACACACACACTTGCTCCAAGACTGCATGAAGATGATCCACAATAACTTGATAAGCTAAGATGAATCCTTCAAGCATATAATGTAGAGTACCTCACACAATTCACAGCCTATTCAACCTTAATCATTCCTTACTTGCTATTGATTAATTCTTTTGCTTAACCTTTTCCATGAGAGATCCATCATTATATAGGAGGAATATAGATAGTTAAAGAGATCAGGATGATCCCACCAAATCAGAGAAGCCAGTAGGATCCCAACCATATGAATTCCACTTCATATTATAGAAGATTCCCTTCTATAACCTTTATGAACTTCATCCATTTTCTTAGTCTTAAAATGCCGCCACACCCTGTCTATAGAGCAGCCAGTGGAAACTCTGTGGGCCAGGTTGAGGGCAGCCTGCGGAAACTCTGCAAGCTAGGTTCAGGGAAGCCTGCAGAAATCAAGCATTTTTGCACTGTGTATTACTCTTAGCATGTGGCGTCCTTCTAAAAAAAGATTTGTGGAGGGAGAAATCAATTACTTTTCTCATGAAAAATATCCTTTTGAGATCTTGAACACATTCTTGTAGAACATCACCAGGGTGACCAAAATAATGTGTAACAGGTGCAGAATGGCTAAGGAATTTGGGTCCCATTCTCATGGATTTTAAGGAATTAACCATGCAATTAGACTAGGAGGGCCAAAAATATAAGTTCCAAGGAATAAACACTGGTTCCCTGGAGATCATCAGTTCCCATCGCATGGAAAAGATGCTCAAAAAAGGTCATTATGGCATTATTGCACTACTCCATGCCATTCAGGCCATTGGGACACCTTCTATGTCACAGGACCTCCAATCCATCCTCTCTAATCATAAATTTGTTTTTTCCACTCACCAGGGACTCCCTTCTTCCCATGGTTATCATTATCATTCCATTCCCCTTGTCCCCGACACCCTTCCTCCCAATATTTGTCCCTATTGTCATCCCTTTTCCCAAAAAAATGAAATTGAGAAAATTGTTCAAGAATTGCTCAACTCAGGTGTTATACGTCCTAGTATGAGCCCACACTCTTATCCTATGGTCATGTTCCTTAATAAATAAGGTTATTGGTGCATGTGTCTTGACTTTCGTTCCCTCAAAAAACTCACCATTAAAGACAAATTTCCCATTCCTACCATTGATGACCTCTTGGATGAATTGAATGGTGCCCAATTCTTTACTAAACTTGATATTCATTCTGGATACCACCAAATATGTATGAACGAGTAAGAAATTCCTATGACTAAATTTCGAATTCATGAGGGCCACTATGATTTTTTGGTCATGCCCTTTTGCTTGTGTAATGCTCTATCCACATTCCAAAGCCTCATGAATCATGTCTTTCATCCTTTTCTCCGTTATTTTGTCTTAGTTTTATTTGATGATATCCTCATCTATAGTAAAACCTAGAAAACCCTTCTTGCTCACATGGATCAAGTTATCCATCTACTCTCTCAGCACTAAATTTTCCTTAAACAATCTAAATGTGCTTTTGGTGCCTCAACAGTCGAGTACTTGGGTCATCTTGTTGGCAAGGCTAGTGTGAGGGTGGATCCTAAAAAGATTGAAGCTATGAAATATTGGCCTCACCCAAAGACTCTCAAAATCTTGTGTGGATTTATGGGTTTAATAGGTTATTATCACAAGTTTGTTAAGAATTATGAAAATATTGCAGCCCCTCTCACTGCTCTCCTTAAAAATAATTATTTCACTTGGACTCTTGTAGCTTCTCAGGCGTTTCAAACCTTGAAGACAACCATGTGCACAACTCCAGTCCTAGCCCTTCCTAATTTCACAAAGAACTTTTTCCTGGAATGTGATGCATTCAAGAAAGGAATTGGAGCAGTCCTTATGTAAGAGGGTCGACCTTTGGCCTTTACCAACAAACAACTGTCCGAGCGAAATTTGGGAAAATAAATCTATGAAAAGGAAATGATGGTTATTCTTCATGCAGTGGATATTTGGTGCACTTATCTATTGGGTAAGCACTTCCAAATTAAGACAGATCATCAAAGCCTCAAGTATTTTCTGTAACAATGCCTTTCCTCCCCAGAGCAACAAAAATGGGTGACTAAGCTCTTTGGATAAAATTATGAGATCATTTACAAGAAAGGAAAAGACAATGTGATTGTTGATTCACTTTCTAGAAAACATGAAGATGAAGGGTCCATTTTTTCCCTCTCCTTCATTTTTGTTGGCATAGAGGCAGACCCAGGGTTCAACTCTTACAGAGCACCAAAACGCCCTAAGTACTAGTCCTTTCAGAAACACCTGTGAAGAAGATGCAGTCTCACCCGAAGGAGCAATAGGGGGTTGCAAGACATAGGTGTCTACAACCAGAGGAAATGCAAAGTGAATACAAAACACAACACCAATCAATCTAAATATTCTTTACCATGCTTAATCCTATTTCGCAATTTATATCTCGGATTAAACACAATAATGCAATGATAGTATAATGGATGGAAACTAACACAACATCAATCACATAGAACAACAATATATATGTGGTTCACCCTCTCCCTAGGGCTACCTCCACAAAATTGTGTTTCTTGATATATTAAATGGAAACATATAGTTCTATCTGTGCACTTTGTTGCATACCTCTCTCTCTCCTTTTGTTTCTCTCCCCTCCCTGCACACGCAACTGCAAGGTTGATCTTCGCACCTATCTGAACATCCATAATACAAGAATGCTCTCACAATACAATGCTTCTCTTACACAACAACAATAATCAATTAACATAAACAACCCTTCATCACTAATCTAGATCTTTATTTATACATTATATTGACTCTTGGACAACCTTAGAATGATGCCAAAGTGTCAAAACCCTAAATACCAAAACCCTAGGTGTCAAAACCCTAGGTCCCACGCAACTTGTACCTTAAGGGCCTCACCAACCTGTTCTTCCTTCTTTTCCGTGAGGTGCTTCAAAGAATCCATTGGTGGATTTTTCCTCTTGCTGAGTTGTCCATGATATATATTCTTTGTTGATCTGTCTTCCTTGATCTTCTCTTTCAATGGATAACGTTCCCTTACTTCACTCCTTCTTTTTTGCTTCTTTGACCACTTCGATCCATTCTCGGTTAATGTGCCTTCCACACAATTCGTTCTTCGCTCCTCTTCCTTAATCTTTGCTTCCTTCCATAACAAAGGGCCAACATGCCCCCAACACTCACATGTGACTCGTCCCAAGTCATTGCAATATTGAACCTTCTGTTTTACTTCGACTGCAGACTGCGTGGAGCATCCTGTGCTTTCTTCTCTATCCCTCCCTGTTGTGTGCATACTATATTTTCTATGTCCAGTACCCAGTTTCAACTACACCTGGTACCTAGACCCTTCTTCCTCTTCTTTTACTAGGAGCTGTGAGGAAGTTGGTTGTCATAATACAATTTCAACTGACTCCCATTTACTAAACCTTCCTTCCATTCTCCATTCAGGGTCTTCGACTGCGCATCTCCTCCATCTGTAACATAGGAAACCTCATATGGCCCAAGCCAATGTCTCCTGAACTTCCCTGGATGCTTCATTAACTTTATGTCATATACCAATACGAGATCGATTTTCTTAAATGATTTCTTCGTGATATGTCTGCCAGGGTAGGCCTTTTCTCATTCCATCTGTACCTACTGATGAAATCCTGCAATAAACCTGTCTTCCTCTAGTTCCACCAACTACACAATCCTGTCTCGCACAATGCATGTGTCATCCATACCTGTAAATGTTGTGATTCTTAATCTTGGAACCAAATATTCCATAGGTACCAATGCTTCAAGGCCATAAACTAACTTAAAGGGAGTCTGGATTGTCATCTTTTTGCAAGTGGTTCTATAAGCCCATAATACTACTGGAATTCTTAAATCCCAATCATTTTTGTTAACACTACAAATCTTAGTTAGCGTTGTCTCCAAGATATTATTGAAAGATTCGACTGTACAATTCGCTTGCGGGTGGTATGGCATGCTCTTTTGGTGGTGAAATTCAAATTCTTGAGTCAAGGCTTGAATAGTCGTATTAATAAAATATGTGCCTTGATCACTCATGAGGATCTTTGGGCATCCAAATCTAGTTATGATATCATCAAATATGAATCACGTAGCTGTAGTTGCACTACAGTCCTTAAATTCTCTTTCTTTTGCCCATCTGGTCAAATACTTTGTTGCAGTGATGATGTATCGAGATCCTATGCGCTTTCTTGGTGGGTTGATAGGTCCCACAAAATCAATGGCCCATTTCTTGAATTCTTGTAAATTTAGTTGAGGTGCTAAAGGCATCTCATCTCTTCTGGAAGGTTTCCCAACTCTTTAGCATACATCGCAGGCTCTGTAGTATTCCTTAGCATCTTTGTGTAAGGTGGGCCACCAGAGTCCAGCTCTAAGAACCTTCTTTGTTGTTTATTTCCCTGCATAATGTCCTCATGCGATGCCTTCATGTGATTTTTCTAGAATGAGTGGTCTTTCTTCCTCCATAACGCATCTCCTCAAAATATCATTTGGTCCCATCTTATATATTTTTCCATCTATAAGTGAAAAATCTACAGCGCGAACTACTAGTTGTTTCTTCTAAATAATTGTATATTCGTAGGGTGCCATTCCTGTAGACAGGAACTAGACTATCTCAGCAAAGTGATCATCAACTTTTCTGATGGTGAGAAACTGTGCATCTAGTAGTGTATCCTCCAAACTAGTAGGTTCCTCTCCATGTTCTAACCTAGACAAGTGGTTAGGTCCCCTGTTCATTCTCCCTGGCTTGACCACAATCTCAAAATCATATTCCTGGAATAATAGTAGCCACCTGCATATTATTCCCCCCAACAATGGCTTGTTGAATAAGTATTTCAATGCACAGTGATCAATGAACATCTTAAAATGTCCCCCCAACAAGTAGTGTCGAAACTTCTGCAGTGCATACACCATTTCTAAACCTTCTCTTTCAATGGTAGTGTAATTTATCTCAGCTGTAGAGAGCTTCCTGCTAGCAAAGGCTAGCGGGTGGTCAATATATCCTTCTCCTAGTTGTTCTAACATTGCTCCTAACACAATAGATGAAGCATCAACATGGACGTGGAATCCCTTACTCCAATCTGGAAAAACCTGAATAGGCTCAGTGACCATATTATGCTTTAGTGTGTCGAAGCTTTGATGGAATTCCTTTGACCATTGAAACTTACGATCTTTCTTTAAAATATTTTCCATGGGTGCTTTTATTTGTGTATATCCCTTGATAAACTTTTTATAGTATCCAGTATATCCTAGCGCAGTGCGCATCTGTCTAACCAAAGTAGGAGGAGGTAGATCAACAATGATGGAAATATTGGAAGGATCTACCGACATCCCCTTCTTACATACAATGTGTCCCAGTAATACTCCAAAAGGTGAAAGGAAGATGCACTTATTCAGTTTCAGGGAAATCTGACATTGCCTGCACTTATCCAACATTAGTCTCAAACATTGAATATGATTTTTCAATAAGCTAAAAATAGTCCAATCATCAAAATATGCTTCCAAAAATTTATGTAAAAATTCCTTGAATTCTTCAACCACCACCCTGGAAAATATGCCTGGTGCATTATTCAATCCGAAAGGCATCACAGTGTACTGGAAAGAACCCCATTCTGTTGCAAATGTGGTCTTATGTCTGTCTTCCTTATCAATCCTGATATGGTGATAACCTGAAAATCCATATGTGAAGGAGTAAAATTCCTGTCCTCCTACATTATCTAACACTTCATCAATAAAAAATGTAGGGAATGGATCATGTAAACATGCATCATTCAGTTTCCTTAAATCTACACAGATTCTGATTTCTCCTGTCTTTTTATCTTAGACCACCATAGGGCTAATCCATTTTGATTCTTCAACAGGTTCTATGATTCCTTCTTCCAACATTATGTCTAATTCAATCCTAACTATATGATTATACTTGGGATTCAGTGTGTAGGGTCTCTACTTGACTGGCCTTGCATCTAGTTTCAAAGGGATCTTCATTTCTCCCATGGGCCCTTTAATTCCCTTCATGTCTGTGAACTTGGTTGGAAACAAGTCCTGATATTCATGCAATAATTATGTAATCTTATCAATAGTGGCATAATCCCAATAATATCCACCATTGGCTAACTTAGGTGCTTGCTCGGTTCCAATATTAACTTTCTTGATTTTAATTGGTTGTCCAATGAAAGGTAGTTCAATCCCTAGCCCTTCTATGTCTCTTTTTCCTTCAGTTTTTGCGATGTTCACATTCCTAGGATCATCATCTTCATCGGCATTAATATTGTAGAAAACCTGTAATTTCTAAAGAGGTGCAGTCCATTCATGTTCTTCTTGCTCGAGAGGGAGGTTAGGTTCCTCCTCAAAGACTTTCTGTCTTACCACTTGTAAAGCCTGATCTACTGTGGGGTACTGACTTTCAAATAAAAATGTAGCTATAAAGTTTTGGTTCATACCGTACCAATCTGAAGTGGTGAGGCACAATTTTGCTTGAAGATACCAATTGATAGGCATTGTTTCCAACGTGTTAATGAACTTATGCACCCATTTTTATTTAGGAATGTTTTTCCAGGCCTCCTCACAACTCCGCACATGGTCCTTCGGACAACTTTGACCTGTGTATCGAACTTTTTACCCTTGGACTTGGTCTGAAAAGCACACTATCATCAAAGTGCGACATTGTACCCACTCCACGATGTTCTTATTGTGTGTTCCCCGCCATATTGCTGGTGTTTCTTTCAAGTCTTCATCTAGTGCCAACAACCTCTGTTGTACTGGTAAAATTTCTTCAAATTCCAATAAGAATGTTTCTAAATGATTTAAACCATCAAATGTGGGATGATTACTTACTTCTATGTCAATCCAACGAACTTCCTTGGTCAATTTGAAACACCTCTACGCATAAAATTCATACATTTTGTTCTGCCAGTTCTCTAATGCTTCTTCTGAATCTGATGAGCATGCACTTTCACTTCGCCAGCTTAAATTTCCATCTGTTGTAGGATTAATGTAATTCCGCTATCTTGATGTCAATTTATATATATTCTCTAGTTCATAAGCATGGTCTTCTTCTCTTATAGGTTCTGTGTATCTGTGACCTTCATCAGGATAAAGATGTCCAATGACCCTAAGGCGATTACCTTCAAATGTCATTTTTCTCTTCTTTAGTTCAACAACAATTGAATTTTTGAAAGCCTAATCAATTCCTAATAGCGCAAGATAAGGAAAACTATCATTAAATATCTCAATCACTTCGAAGTCTGCAAAGGTCCTTACCCCATCAATGTCCATAGGGACATGATCCATTCTTCCAAAGGGGCTTATTGCCTGCTAATTAGCCATCCTGAGCCTGATAGGGGAGTAAATAAACTTAGGTTTTCCCATCAATTCCCATGTCTACTTTGTCATAACATTGACTTCTGATCCCAATTCGAGGACCACATAATCTATGTCACAGTCTCCAATCTGAGCATTAAGGTGTAGTTCCTAGTTTGTCCTTCTCTTTCTAGATACTTGATGTAATTCTTTATTCGACAGAGGATCTACCCTTCCTATATCGTATTGTCTGATCAAGTGTTGTATTTCTTGCACATCTCTTTCATCCTTAATCAAATTAATGCAAGTGTATAGAAAATCCATAAGCTTTCTTACACATTTTCCATCTCCAGGCTAGGCAGACTAATCAAATTCCATAGGCATTCCACATTCTATCACTTCTGGTTGTGCCTTAGATGAAGAAACATGTTCTCTTCCAAATTCTCTTCTTGCCTCTTTGAACATCTTCTTTTCATTTCTTGGATCAAACAACTGTGTCTTCTTTGCAGCCCTTTTGATTCTTAATCCCTCTATAGTATTTTCTGGAGTCACCCTGTCTTCTCCTATAACAACACCTCCCCTAGTGATAACACTGACTCTAGGATCCTCTCTGTGAGGTTCCACTGATATCATTTGCACTTGTTGGTTTCCACCTCGTCTTTCCTTAAGTTTCACTAGCAATACTAGACAATCTTCAATAACATGTTCAAATGAGTTTTAGTAGCTACAAGTGGTACAAGGGTTTTGACAGTCCCTTGCTAAGTGACTTGGCTGGGTGTAGTTATTACAAATGATTTGACCTCGACCTCGACCCATGCCTCCTCCTCATCCTCTTCCTCTGAATCCACCACAAGGGTTGAAGTTTCCTCTTCCTGGAGAATTAAACTGCGTATCATTTACCTCCTGCTGCATTTCTCCTTGAATCCTATATGTATCTCTTGAATTTTCATGCAAGAGGTTATAATCCCTATAGTTCTTCTCATCATGCCCCACAGATTTATAGAATGTGCAGTAAAAATTGGTAGGTGTATGGACATATTTTTGCATGTAATAAAATTCACCAGACAATGTCTATTTCTACATACCTCGCACCAGGGTAGAGTAACCTTCTTCAAAGGTCTCAGAGCTCCAGAGGCCAAGTACTCATTAAATAGGGTAAAATGCTCCTTGTCATGGCCCTCTGATTTACATTGGATACACCAAATGTCTTCTCTTTTATCTTTCCCCTTTTCTTTATTCATATCGTCGACCTGCAGAGATAAGCTAGTTAGCTGACACAAAATTTGACTCATACCTGAGCTGGATTTTCCCATAGGGGATGATTCTATTTTCATGGTGATCTCCAGTGCCTCAGCCTGCGAAGTGACCTTCTGTTGCATCAAAGGAACTCTGATGTGTGGTAAGAGGGAAGCAATGAACCATTCCTTATTCTTCTCGTCTAGAATCTGAAAACTCAATCGACCTGTCAAGGTCTTAAACCTCTGATCAAACTCCCAAATAGGTTCAACTACTCTCTGCTTGATTTCTTTCAGTTATGTAATGCACTGCGACTCCGACATGGGTTTCTTGAATTTTTCACTCAACGCATTCTTGATATCGTTCATCATTTTAGGTTTTGCAACTCCTATAACAAACTTTATGTACCAGAACACTGCGCGGTCTCTTAATGTAGTACTAAACTGATCTCTCTTAATAGCTTCATCATTGACTTGCTTGATACTCCATACAACTTCTCATAAGAACCAGTGATGATCAGGATCTTCAGATCCATCTCCTCTAAATATAGGTAGCCTCATTTCATATTCCATAGATCTACCTAGGTTTCTTGACTGAGTATGTACTAAACTACTGGTAACAGTTCTCTGATAACTCTGGCTACTCTGGTTACTCAATGTTGCTAAAACAACAGGAGGAGTAGTAGTACTTAAATCGACAGTAGGCGCAGTCCCTGAAGTTCCTGATTCTTCTCGGTGAGGTTCTTCAGTATTCCCTTCCTCTGTCCTAGCGGATTCTAAATATTCCTCGTTCAATAGATCTTCTTCTTCCCCACTGTAGAACCCTTCATCCTGTGCCAGTGGCTTGTGAATCTTCTCAAAAAGGTTCACCAAAGGAGCCTCTCTGAATGATCTCCCACTAAGTGTATGTCCAACCTCTGTGTCATTGTCGTTGTCTGATTTCTTGAACATTAGATTTTCAATCCGACTGATTACTGTATCTTCAATATGTTCTTCTCATGCAATAACATCTTGATCTTTAACTTCAAAAAGTGTAAATAATTTCCTCTAGGTCCCTTAAAGAAATATCTCTCTGCTTGGCTATATGACTCTACTCTATCAATAGGAAACTTAGTAATGTACCCTCCAAAAGTGTTATCAAACCAATGATCTACTGCTCTTGACATGACATTATCAACTCTCTTGAACTTCTTGATCAATGATGACATCCAAACCACAGGTGATCTATATCTTATCTCGAAATGGGTATCTACTAATCTAGATAACCACTCGTATAGCTCCTTATGAACTCCTCCAAAGAAAATATTGTGTATATCAGTGAAGATATGCCTTCCCAACCAATCCTCTGTACTAATTATAGGGTTCTTGTTCTGAGCTTCTATGAAGTCCTTTTCTTGTTCTTCTATCCACTTCTGAATTTCTATCTTTGATGGAAACCACCTTGACATTCCCTCAATAAGATCTTGGTCCCGACAAAGGAACCATTTGTTGGCACAAGGGAATACCCAAGGTTCAACTCTTACAAAGCACCAACAAGCCCTAACTACTGGTCCTTTTGGAAACACCCGCAAAGCGGATGAAGTATCACCTGAAGTAGAAATAGGGGGGTTGTAGGACATAGGTGTCTACAACCAGAGGAAATGAAAAGTGAATCCAAATCACAACACCAATCAATATAGATATTCTTTACCATGCTTAAGCCTACTTTTCAAGTTATATCTCGGATTAAACACAATAATGCAATGAAAGTATAACAAATGGAAACTAACACAACATCATTCACATAGAACAACAAGATATATGTGGCTCACCCTCTCCCTAGGGCTATGTCCACATAACTGTGTTTCTTGATATATTAAATGGAAACATACAGTTCTATCTGCACACTTATCTGCAAATCTCTCTCTCTCTCTCCTTTTGTTTCTCTCCCCTCCCTGTGCACCCAGCTGTAGGGTTGATCTTTGCATCTAGCTGAAGATCCACAATACAAGAATGCTATCACAATACAATTCTTCTCTTACGCAACAAAAATAATCAATTAACATCAACAACCCTTCCTCACTCCTATATATCTTTATTCATACATTATATTGACTCTCGAACAACCTTAGACTGAGGCCAAAGTGTCAAAACCCTAAATACCAAAACCCTAGATCCCATGCAACCCGTATCTTAAGGGATTCACCAGCCTGTTCTTCCTTCTTTTCCGCGAGGTGCTCCAAAGCATCCATTGGTGGATTTTTCCACTTGTTGAGTTGTCCACGATCCGTATTCTTTGTTGATCTGTCTTCCTTGATATTCTCTTTCAACGGATAGCTTTCACTTACTTCGCTCCTTCTTTTCTTATTCTTTGACCACTTCGACCCATTCTCAGTTATGTCTTCCGCGTAGTTCATGCTTCGCTCCTCTTCCTTAATATTCAATTCCTTCCATAACCAAGGGCCAACAATTGGACCATATTGGCTCCAAGTTGTTTGCTAGGAATGGATACACGATCCAAAAATTTCACATTTGATACAACAATTGAAGGCCAATTCTCATGTTTCCCCATGGTACTCTTGGCACAATGATGAGCTTCAATAAAAATTCCATTTGTATTTAAGTAAATATTCAAAACTTGAATCCACGGTACTTTCTGAGCTTCATGCTACACCCACCCCTGGGCACTCAAGGTTTACCAAAACCTATGACTGGGTCAAACATTTTTTTTTTTCTGGGATGGTATGAAACAAGATGTTCACAATTTTGTGGCATAATGTGATATTTGTCAACACAACAAGGGAGAAACTAATTCATATGGATATCGGTGGCCTCCCACCTATTCCAACTAGCTTGTTTCGACAGTTTTCTAGTTTGGAAGTTTTTTCCTAGTTTTCGGGTCCCTGACTTCTGAGGCCATTTTGAGGCCCTAAACAACATTTTTATGTCTCACCAAAATTAGGATGTGGACGAAGTTACAGTATGATGGAAACATGTGTATTCCTTGAATATACCTTTTCAACAAGCTATCGTGCGCCTAAAATAGAGATCGTATTGAAAAGTTACGACCCCAAGAAGTTGATGTACTCAGTTACCCAAACGGGGCCCACATGACTTTTGGCGCTTCAAGTCCTAGGGTTGGGTTTTTGGATATCTAGGGTTTTTTACATTCCTATCTATTGTAAAAAATCCTTTAGAGAATCATTATAATCATATTCTTTTGAATGAGCACAACCATCACATCTCTTCTTAGAGATAAGCTACCACCATTCTAGCAAGCTTGTTTTCCGCTGCATTTTATAGTTTCAGTTTACTTCCTTATTGAATAGAAACCAATTTTACTTTATATATGTCATTATTTGTTAAGAAAATTTTGATAATAATATGTATTCATTTCATTCTACTAATAAAATCAGGATTAGTGGTATCATAGAAGGTTGCTCCTTGTCGTTCTTAAAGCATGTCCCCAACGAGGTTAGGGTACAAATAATTGGGTCTCGAGCTTGTTTCTCTTGAGGAAAAAATATCTCACACGCCCAAGCGACCTCTCATGGAGAGAGAAAATAAATATGTATGGACAGGAGACCCCTTCAAAAAATTTCTCAAGGAATCCCTCACGCAACATAGGAATGAGATGATGGATAGTTTTGCGCAAATACTTCATCGACTACCAACATGCGATGCATCTTCCTCAAACAGAGGAATCTCCCCCTTCAAGGTACAAATTAACTTCCATATTCCTATATTTTAAGGTTATATAGACACATATGTTGTATATGTTGGACACCTGAGAG
>SNQJ01S0185241.1:2784-18758 GCA_010110895.2 Picea sitchensis | reverse complement strand
TGTGACTGATGTTGAATATGCCATTGTTTATTCCCCTGCATTATTGTGATCATCATTTAGTGTTTCAGCAAAGAGTTTAAAAGAAGCATGATTGTTTAAGCACGGTAACAACTGATTCACCCCCCCCTCTCAGTTTTCCAACAGAGGGGGGTTCGACCTGAGAGGAAGTAGTTTTCCTTACTGGACTATGGGCTTCTCCATTCTAGAAAGCTCTTTTCTATAATCTTTAAATGATCGATCAAAAATAGGCAAGTTGTTGACAGGATTCTTGTGTTGAGATGTTGGTGGAATTTCCTTTCTCTGTTAAGTGTTTTCCCAGTTATCATTTCATTCAAATTCTTATTGTCAAGGAAAATTAATAGAGCAGAATTTATTGGAGAAATACTCTGCATATGGTTCTTGATAATCTTTATGTTTTTCTTCTAAAAGCTCAGTTTAGGAATTCTTAACTTCTCCTTTTCTTGGCTTTTTCCTCCCCTATTTCTTCCTCATTTGACATCATTCAAACTTAATTCAATCCAACATTTCCACTACCTTGCCCTGTGTAGGAGATTTTTCTAAATCTGAGAGTGAATCATATATTTAAACGTAGACCCCATTTTCCCAATGGCCCTCCTAGTTGTCCCAAACCAACCATTTAAAAATCAAAAAGCCTGATCCCTCATAACTAGCCTAATATCCTATTCCAAACCAAGCTAAATCATATAGAGAGAGCCCTCTCTGAGTCTTGGAGGGCTAGATCCAAGACTCCAAGTGATTGAAACAGTTACCTTTGTCAATTTCTCCCTCAGTCTGAGAAATTACAGAGCATTAACATTTTGGCGACTCCAGTGGGGAACGAGCTTTCGAATTCTCTAGAAGTGCACTTCAAGTTCAGATTTGACTTCTAACGGTGAATAGAAGCCAAAAACATGAAGGTTGTAACATTCACCTGGTGACTCCATTGTTCAAGATCCCGAGCTTCAAAGTTCATGAGTGACTTCATTGCCAACAGATCCAAATTTTAGAACATTGATGATGATTCAAGATGACAGGGTATGTGGCAAATCCTATATCTTGTGAAGCTATAAAAGAATTCAGGGATGAATTAGCAGATTTTCAAATTGATGAAGTTTTGTTAACAACCATGTTTCACTGTTGGAAATCGAGAAACTTTTCTCCCAAAGTTAAAATTTGTGTTCTCGAGTTGTTTGCTGAAAGACTTGAAAGGGATATTGAACTCTTGAATACTCAGATCCAATCCTACAGTTTCCAACATCCAAAACAGTTTTTTGAAAATCTTCAATCTCCAAAACCAAAGGAGATTGTATTACTTGTTGATGTGCAGATTGATGGTGATTATGTTTTCAAGTACAAGACTGAAGTTGTAGTTGCAGGGTTTAATTTTGAGGATGCAACTGATCAACTAGTCATTGAAGATCTAGAAGCAAATATCATGCATCATGCTTTAATTTATCCTATAGGGGATTACATGGAGGTTCATGTTAGCTTGAGTTTTCAAACATGTATTCTCTATAACAACCAAATATGTCAACAGTTTCCATTTCATATTATGAGGACACATAATCAAGGCATACTTAGGATTTCACTAACAAGCAATCCAGTTGTCCATTTGTTTTTGCAGCTACTTGACTGGCTTCATTGGCATTTTTGTTTTACCCGATTCAGCAAAATTATCAAGTACATTAGGGTAGGTAGATAGGTGAAAATAAGTTCAGTACTCTGAACATATTTCTAGTTTTGGTTTCAGACTGCTTTTCAGTTTTTCAGTTCAAGTATGATCCAGACTTCAGTTTGCAGAGAGTTTTGATTTCAGTTCAAGATTTTCAGCTACCAGGGATTTTGTAGCAGATCAGGCTGCACATTGGGGAACAACCCAATGGATAAGGTACTGATTATCAAGTTCCCAGAGTTAAACGGTTCTAGACATCTCCCTCAGAGATATCTTCCCTAGGTGGAGCCTATGTTAGAACCCTATATAATAGGGAAATCAGTATGTTGACTGATATCTATTTTTGGCAGAAAGATCTCAATACATCTCCGCTGTTATCACATGCTAATGTTTACAATCTCAGCATAAAATTGGTTTTGGAATGACCTTTGGTTTCGCAGGTTATTTGGACAAAAGGTTAAAAGCATGGTGTAGTGGTAGCTTTTATATTCTGAACAAGTTTAAAAATTTTGTTATTTTGGCTAAATTTTAGTTTTGTTTTAAGCCCAAGTTTTGGCTCTCGAGCTTTATAACAGGGTTTTATTTAATTTAAATTTTTGCCAAAATTTTGGGCCCAAAGGCCAATCTTCAATCCTCGAGCCATGCACTTGCAGTCATCAACAACAACACATCTTGTTTACCAAAGCAACAACACACAAACTAGCGCCCAAGCACTAGGCGTCAAGCTCCAATGCATAGCCTCAGGCTCACTTCATCAAAATGTTATCTCCTAAACCCTATGTCGGGTGCCTAAAATAGTTTCAAGGTGTCAAATGCAGGGAAAGCATGCATGCATAAAGGGAAATCCTGTGTTGAATTGCACAGTCCAGGAACATAAATTTTAAAGAATGTGTTTACCCTCTGACTCCGAAAACTACCTTTTTTTTGCTCCATCATCTTTAAGCATGTTGGTCTTTTACATATTTTAAAGATGGATTGAGATCGTTATACAAACAACTGAAGAAGGGTACTTGTCAGAGCCCTTCAAGGAAGGTCTTGCAAAGGCCGATATTTCAAGAAAAATCATGTTGAAGGTTTTGCACCAGAAGTTGCTTGAGTGACAAAATATGGCGAAACATATCTAGAAGTGTCTATTGCTATTCGTCCTACTATTGGAACTGTAGTGTATCCAATTTTTTCAAAGTGGATTAGGGATCATCGTTATTTTCCTCTGAAGATTAATCAATGGTGTAATATTGTGTGATGGGAATTTAAACATCCTACGTTTTTATCAAGATTCATGAGTTCCTTTGGGAAGAAATTCATACTGCGTTTGCCACCAAGAAGAAGCTGATGAAGCTATATTGCAAAATATATGAAGAATTTCTAGCAGTTCCTATTTTTAAAAAGTGAGCAAGGGCCCTTAGATTTGATGGTATTAGGGGGCTGCAATCTCTGATATACAGTTTGTGGCGAGGGGCACCGTCGTGCTTGCAGAGTACATGGAATTTGAAGGCAATTTCACAACTATTATCGCTCAGTGCCTGCAAAAAATTCCCGCCGACAACAATAAGTTGAAGGAGCAAATGCAATATTGTGTTGACCACCCAAAAGAGATCGGGATCTTAGATTAAGTAAGGCATGGCCTGGTTCACCTCAAGGATCACATGCAGTTTCCACTCTAGGGTCATGGTCTAAAATGAACCCAATAATTGATAGGCCGAATGGAAAATGTCCTGTTGGGCCAGGACTATCAAACCTTTCAACTAGGAGAAGTCAAGAATTTCTCCTTCATATCAAGGGCACATCATCTTGTCATGGAGGATTAAATTGGTGTCAGGAGGAAAATGTGGTTATAGTATTTAGTGCTCCAAACTACTACTACTGATGTGGGAAAATGGAAGCCATCATAGAGGTTATAGGTCCTCCTTTGCACTGTCAGATGTGATGTGTTGAAAGAAGGAAAAAGATAAAAACATACAGTCATAGTTTCCTCAAATCTTTGATCTTCAAAAAAATTGTGCCTTCAAATCTATCCAGTTGTGGCTTTAAAAGTCAGAAGATTCAGTTTATAATAGACAGATATATCTTATATTTAGTGGAAGAGATTTTACTCTATCCTAAATCCATTCAAAGACATAGTTGGCAATCAAAGGAAGTAATTTCAGGTATCAGATTTGTAGGGTACTTAGCACAAGGAAAGGGGGGAAATCAGGCCGCAAACCAGGAAGTAGTTGAACACTCAAAGGGTATCCAACTCAGAAATTAGAAGAAACAATCTTGAGATGATATTGCAAAAGAATTACAACATTCAGTGAAGTCGTTTTCAGCATTTCGAGGCAGCAAATTAGGCAGTCAAGGGCATGTGGCAGTAATTCAATAAATGAAGATCATATCCAGATCCTCATATCAACCAATTATCCAGCCTTTATAGGTGCAGATCATCATTTTGACTAAGTTTCTGGCATATCAATTGGTTATAGTTGGCTCTATAGCAAATTATATCCCCAGATTGAGTAATAAGGATCAGATTCTCTAGCATATTTATGATTACATTAAGATATTATTGGCTCAAAATCCACCAGGCTCCAAGTCAATGATGAAACTAGCAAAAGGAGAGAAGATCGACATATCAAATCGAGATGTAAGGTACCTTGTGGAGCATCAGTCCTCAATATTAGTAGAGAATGAATGGGAGATAACAGCTATGAGGAGCATTCCTATCCTAAGGAGATTTTACTCCAACAACCCCAAGCATTCGACTGGTTCTGCATTTATTTGTTTTGATTCTGTTAGAGTTTATTTGCCAGCAAATATCAACAACCTCTAGTGTTTGAAATGTTCAAGCAGTATCTTCAGATTTTTAAGTATTTTCTGTTAAGATAGTTCCTTGAAATAAGGCAGTTTGTTTGGACAAGTGTCGAGATGATTGTAACCATTTTCTATTTCTAGAAAACAGAGAGAGGACTCGGGTTTGGAGGAACAAGAGCCTCTTTACCTATATGAAGGCACATGTAAAAGAAGTAGAGGGGGGTTCGACCTAAGAGGAAGTAGTTTTCTTTGCTGAACTATGGGCTTTTCCATTCTATAAAGCGTTTTTCTATAATATTTAAATGATTGATTAGAAATAAGCAAGTTGGTGATAGAATTCTTGTGTCGATATGTTGGTGGCATTTCCTTTCTCTGTTAAGTGTTTTTCCAGTTATCATTTCATTTGTTTTCAAATTCTTATTGTCAAGGAAAATTAATAGAGAAAAATTTATTGGAAAAATACTTTGCATATGGTTCTTGATAATCTTTATGTTTCTCTTCTAAAAGCTCAGTTCAGGAATTCTTAACAGCTCCTTTGCTTGGATTTTTCCTCCCCTGTTTCTTCCTCATTTGACATCATTCAAACTTAATTCAATCCAAGATTTCCACTACCTTTCCCTATATAGGAGATTTGTCTAAATCTGAGAGTGAATCATATATTTAAACACAGACCCCATTTTCCCAATGGCCCTCCTAGTTGTCCCAAACCAACCATTTAAAAATCAAAAACCCCAATCCCTCATAACTAGCCTAATATCTTATTCCAAACCAAGCTAAATCATACAGAGAGAGCCCTCTCTGAGTCTTGGAGGGATAGATCCAAGAGTCCAAGAAGTTAAAACAATTACCTTTGTCAATTTCTCCCTCGACCTGAGAAATTACAGAGCGTTAACAAATTGGACGAGAAAAGAGTATTTATATTAATATGCAATCAACAGAAGTGAATGAGATACAAAGTTCCCTGTCGGCATGGTTCGGAACCAAGAAACTAAGTTCCTTCCAGTTGGGCCTCCACCACTTCAATTCTCCACCAAAGGCAAGCTCATATAAGAGAGACAAAGGAGTTCTCAATGAATAAGCGAAGAGCTTGGGGGATGAACAATGTGTTCAAACTTAAAGGAAAAAACAATGCAGACTCAATGTGAAGTGAATAATTTCTCCAGAGTAACTTTCCTCTCGAAGTTGAATTCTTTCTCCTTTTTCCATAGCTCAGATTTGGCCCATTTATAGCCTTCAAGTGGAACTGAAGGGCTGAGTCGGAGCGTTTCTAGCATATGGAAGGTCAAGGATCATTGATCTCGTGACGTGACATGGAAACCCGACACTATTTTTTAATTTTGAGCACATTTCCCAATGTACGCGGGTTGTTGTGGTGCAAATTGTGTATATGCACGTTGTAATATAGGCAGGGCATGTATATGTGGAAAACGTGATTTTTTAGCTCTGGTATTTTCAAAAAGGGACTTCAAGTCTGCATAGGGAAATGGAAACAGACCTTCTGTACAAGATTGCATTAGGTGAGGAAAATCTTGCTATAACAGATGCCCCCTAATGTGTGAGGTCGGAGGAGTATCTGTGATGGATGAAATACATTATAAGACCCAGAAGTATATTAATGGGGACCCATCTAGAATAACTAGATTCTTATTACAATATGTACTGACTTTGCATACATGGCTGCCAATTTGAACTACACTGCAAATCCATGTGAAAATATACCAAACAACTGTCCATGGCCATGAATAGGCAAATACTAATGTGGTTACATGCCCAAACAAGGCCCAGTGAAACTAGTCTCAAAATCAATCTGAAGATATATGTATACAATGGAGTACAATCTGATCGCCCATGATCATTGAAGTCACATAGGTGTTGTTCCAATGAAAAGGTAGAAACAAATAAGGAAAGATGCTACTATAAACTGATGTCTTCAAGTCTTCTACACAATCCGCCAACGATGCAAGTCTACATCATGTGAATAAAGGAGTTGAGCTTGAACACAATGAGGCTTTGTTTGATTAGTGGTCATTGAGGTATACCATTAACAAACGTGAGACAACCTACCAATGGTGAAAGTAGGTATCAAGGCACTGAGTACATTCTTACAAGTGTGAATAAAGGATTCGGGGTCAAACACTTGAAGAATCCATCAATCAAGAGACATTGATTTATTCCCAATTGTCGATGGTGAGAGAATCTACCACTAATGACTGCAAGTCTCTAGGTACTCATAGGAATCTAGGTCTCATCTCCAGAAAAGATGAGCTGAAGTCGATGGAAGGAGACCCGCTGAAAGGAGAGAATTAAGGAATCTCTCATCATTCAGTATGAGGTACAAAGAAGGAGCTTAATGATTTGGAGGAAATCGAACGAAGAACATGTTCACGAACCAACGACCCTGTGAGTCTTTCACGTGTGCCAGGTGCAAGCGGTAAATGAAAAATACCCTCTGAATAGCAGCCAATGAGGAAAACTGCTCACAAAGGTAATGAAACCACCAATAAGGCTAATGGCATCAAAGACACTGCATGAATCCCCATGTATGAATAGATGTCTTGTCATTGAACACAAGGGAAACCACACAATCAACAACCAATGATGAAATGTCGATTGTTGGGTTCAAGGTTACCTACCAATGAGGAAAGTAGGACCAGAGTGCACAATAAGAATATAGATTCATGTGATTATGAGACAAACTGAAGGTATGGATGACATGCAAAGTCAAGATTTCTAAGGAATGGTCGACACATGTTCATAGACATCCTTTGAACAAGAGCATGAGACATATGGAAGAATCATGAAGCATAGACTTAATGATGAAACCATGAGTCAATGCAGGAGGAATCAATCAAATTCTCCATAGGGACTGGAAGAGTAACCAGTTATGACAGTAAATTCTTTGTAACGAGCTCATCTTCCTAAGGCCATGCTAAACCCAAAATTATAATGACAATTGGACTCAAAAAAATTTAAGTTATGTTCAAAGGTGACACAACTGCTACCAATATAAGATAATACTCCCTTCCTGCCTGTATTTTTTTTGTTTTTTCATATTCAAATGAATGTTATGATACAGAGGAGGTAACGAGTGTCACAAGTAAGAAAAACTAGTTCCAGCAGTGGACCATACCTATTCTCAATGCAAGGAGGTGCATGCGGGAGATGGACACTTGGGGGAATGTTCCCTCCTAGGTATAGGGTGTCAAGTTGTGAAGGATATAAACAAGGCTCTGCTTGGTTGAGGATCCAAAACTGTTGAGGCAAACAGTTTATAACACAAAGAGAGAACCGACAATAGGTTCAATACTGCAAACAAGGGCATGAGATGCAATCACAACTTAACGCCAAAAACTGTCCTTTTTTGTAATCTTAGTCTACTTGGTTTGAAAAAGGGATAAAATTGTACCAAATAGACGTCCTGTCAAATCCAATTTACGAGTGTGAAAGCGACAAGTTCACTCAGCAATATTTTCTCTTTTTGAAAATGAGATGAAAAATATCTTAAATCAAACTCATCTGGGAGTCCTCTAGGTATAGGTCAACATGTTTATGAGTGAGAAATGAGGTTCAGCATAAATTAATGTATTATCTATAAGGGACTCTTGGTTCTATGGAAAAAATATCTGCATGGGCATCGAATAAAGTAGAGAATCTAACCAGGGTACCCATGTTTGGTAAGTCTCTACCATTTGATAACAACACTTCTAGTAGCAGATAGAAAGTTTTGTGTCACTAAAAAATGGGTTCGTACCTAAGGCATATGAGTGACAGTTATAGGACAATGCAAGTGTGCGTGATGGAATGGATACCTATCATATATGTTGTGTAGCAAAAATACCTATCTGAAGTTACGAACGATCAACATAACGCTCAAAACCGCAAGAATCCCTAGACAAAACTACAAAAACCAACTCAATCCACTGTTGTATTAGTCCATTAGGCTAAAATATTATCCGAAACTATGCAAAGTGGATAAAAATTTGCTATAAATAGTATAAAAAACCAAATTTACTATACCATTTTAGTTTTTTACCCAAATAGTGGATTTTGGATGAAATTACCTCTAATATTCAACTGGTGATTGCGGGAGATATGAGTGATGGAATCAACGATCATCTGGACCAGGTTATTCCTATTCCCCTCCTCTTTCTTTTTAGTTGATTACATTTTGTATTTAGGTTTCAAATTTTAAGTTATTTAGGGCACAAATTAGAAGTTTAGGTGTATGCAGGTTATTGTTCATTGGGTCACATATACGCATGATTGTACGTGGTTGTCCAAAAAACATCCATCGTATACTCATCCCTATATGCGAACTTGAACACTTCAGCCTACGTATATGTCTGTAAACAATGTTTTTTAGTGAATGCTAACTCAAAAAATGATCTTTCTCTTGTAGGATAGTGCTAGAGTGGAGGGAAAGGGAACATGAGGAGGTAGATGCTACTATGGAAAAAGATCTAGGGGACCAAATGGCCTTGAAAAGATGTGGTTTGTATAATTTTTGGGCTCTCAAAGGGATGAGGTCCCAAGTGAGTTTTCTAGAGTTTCTCGTGGATTACTGGGATCCAGACAGTGAGAGCTTCAACCTTGATGGGAAACCATTAAGGATTGAGTCGAGGATATCTATTTATTGACGGGGTTGTTGCGTCAGGGTGAGGTGGTCAACCTCAAATATTGGGGAGTTGGGAGCAGTATGAATATAGAAGAATACATAGTCTCTCATTGCATTGCAGGGACTGAGAAGGTCAGGAGTCAACTCCCCATCCGAGCGATAAATAATCTAAGCCTCAAGATTCATGTCCTCGTTTTGACATGGATCACGAGATCGGCCTTGTTGCACCAGTCATCGAGGTCGCTTATGTTCTAATTTGTAGAGTTCTTGAGACCCATGGTGTACGACTGGTGCACCTCACTACTGGCTAACATGAAGAGCTTGTTGACATAATGAAAATAGGGTGGTAAGAAGAAATTTGGGTTCACTTCCATCTTGTGTAGATTTTTTCTTCGAGCGGGTTCCAGGTTTGGGACCTAGATTTGAGATTCTTCCGTGAGGACCTTGCGATCCATCCATGGCACGGTGGACCGAGGTGATGAGACAATAGGGGGAGGTAGGGTGCCCACACCCTACAATGATGATTTCTTTTACTGGTGGAGATGACATGTCATTTCTCTAGATGACTACCCCTATGTAGGGATCGAATTTAGAGGGGACCCTGACATGCCATTACCACCAGGGACCGCCTACGGGGACATAGGTATGTCAAAGTTTTTTTTTAATATTTCATTTTTTTGTATTTTTGTATCAAAAAAAATATTTTTGGATTTTGTTAAGTACTAATTAGACATGTATGTGACGTATACATAGGTCCACGATGCTCGGATGGGATTCCATGACATATTTAGAGGCACCGGGGAGATGAGGCACCAGGAGGAGAAGCAAAGAGAGTACTTCAAAACGTGCAAGGCAACCTGTCGCATTTGACACAAAGGATTTTGATGGTTTAGGTGGAGGATCTATCAAAGGCTATGCAGCGGTAGGTGGTAGGCATGCCTAGAGTTTGGGAGCGACTCTTTCGACGTCTCACAAACTTCATAGTTTGTTATCATGACACACATCGGGCGCCACAGGCATAGATGTCATGATTTTTGTATTATCGATTGTATATGTGTATTGAGGGTATTAGCCCCAATTTTGTACTATAAACATCATATTTTTTTGAAATATATATAAAAACATTGTTCTTCGGATTTACTTATGTTACAATATGTTCATTGATGAGAATGTTTTCTTTGCTTTAGTTATGTGAAAAATTCCAATCTAAAACTAAATTGGCATATGCATTGGATACATAATTAGAACTCCTAAGTATGTGATGATAAGTAATAAAATCAAATTGTCATTATAAAAGGCATACCTGTAGGAATCGTCGAAGTAACGTAGGGTCATGCACATGATAACTTCCATTCAACTAACATACTACTAGCTGGGAATCCAGGCAAACCTCCAAGGAGCGAATACCATGTGAAATGGCATCGCACAAAAGTTCTATAAAGGCGCTATATTTGGCCACATTATTCGTGGATGGCCTTAGGCATACGCCACCTGAAGACACCAGTAGACCCTCAGGTGAGTAAACAACCCAAGTAGCAGAAGCCAAGTTCCGTGTATGATGATTGGCTCTGTCTACGAATTGTAACTAGACCGAAGAATCCATTGGCATCTGCCAACCAAAGGAAAACTCAATAAGAAAGATAAAGACAAGAAATAAAGGGAAAATATATATACACTAAATTACATTAGTATACAAAGAGTTATGCCCAAGCTTGGGTCTCAAGTGTAATATCTTTTCATGTAGATCCCATTCTTGGGCTCAGACAACATGTTCCCTTCATAATCTTCTAATTCATAGGCTCCTTTTCTTAGACATGTCACACGATATAGGGACTATGCCACATGGGTTTGAACTTTCCTACCCCCAGTGGTTCTTTGGCTTAATCATATAACATGACCAAGTCACCCTCAGCATACAACCGAGGATAGATATAATTATCGTATTGGACCTTGACACGTATTTTATTCACTTCGATAGTCGTCGAGGCATCTCAACGCTGCTTGGCAAGGCTCTTTAGGTGCACGAGGCATCGTTTGAGATAGAAAGTGTCAGGTAGGAGCGCAACTGCCAATCTAAGAGAAGGTATTTCACATTCAATAGGTAAGATCGACTCCACACTGTGTACTAACTAGAAAGGAGAAAATTTGGTGGTAGTCTTGACCGAGGTTCAGTATGCCCAAAGTGAGAGATATAGCATGATATGCCAGTTAGATTTTCTCTGGATGATAGTTTTCTACAAAATGGTCTTGTGAGACTTCTTTACATCCTCTACTTATCCATTTTCTTGGGGGTAGTAAGGGGAAGAATGAACATCCTTAAATCCCAGTATGGATGCTATCTCTTCCATCATTTATTCTGAAAGTGACTGCTATGATCAGTGACAATCTCACTCGTGATGCCAAACCTAGAAATAATTTTATTAAATATGAATAAGGTAGAAGCATTACCATCGTATTTAACTGTAGAAATGGCCTCGACCCACTTAGTAAAGTATTCTATGGCCATGATAATGTGTTGATTCCCCCCAACCGAAGTTGGGTTACAATCCACAAATTCCACCCCCCACTTGGTGAAGGGACCAACAGTAATGAATGGATGGAGAGGGGTTGGATGTGAGCACATTTTTCAAGTAAACACCTGGAAGGGGTGGCACTTATTAACTTCTTCAACGCAATCTTTAAATATAGACAACCAAAAATAATCGACTTACAAAATTCTATGGGTTGTCGCAATCCTGGATAGATTACCACCACAAGCCCCATTGTGGAAATCATTTAGAACTATCTCGGATTCTTCGTGATTTAAAAAATGATGCAAGATATTGTCTATTCCTCGACAATACAGAGTGTCACCGAAGATAAGATAATTCTTAGCTTGGTATCTTATACACCGTCGGTCATCTCGCGAGAGATGTTGAGGGAACTTCAAAGTTTGAAGGTAGAGAACAATGTCTCCATACCAGGGGTCGGATGATGAGACAAGGAAAATGTGTTCATATACAAAAGAATCAACATGAATAACATCCTTGTCCAATCATGGGAAGTCAAATATTAACTCTGCAAAGACTAGTGATTTCTTGGATTTTACAGAAGCAAAATCGAGATCACAATCTTGTAAAATGACAATCCATTTATTGTACTTTCTCCCTATGATATGCCTGGTAAGGAAGTATTTAAATGGATTGACCTCAGAAACCACAGTAGTTTTGCAAAGCAATATATAATGGAATATTCGTTGGACTGCGTGAAATGCAACCAAAGCTATCTTTTTGACGTGATAATATTTGATCTTAGGACCAACTAAGTTTCGACTAAGATAGTAGATGATGTGCTTGTGAAGCTCATCATACTCCTAAACTAATACCATACCAATTGTCTCTTCGAACGAGGCGACATAAAGAAATTAATCTCTACTGTAGTTAAGAGACTTTAGCAGAGGTGTCAATACCAAGGCTTTCTTCAAAGCATCGAAGGATTAATGGGCTCGCTCATTCCAGATAAAAGGGGTGTCCTTCTTCAAAAGATGCATGAAACCCTTATTAATATTGGAACAGTTCACTATAAACTCACCTAAAAAGTTATCTTTCCCCTGTAAACCTTGAAGTTGTTGAATACTGTGCAGGGGAGGCAATCAAAGTATTGCCTCAACCTTTAATGAATATACCATGATCCCAGTCTCAGAGACTAAAAATCCTAGAAGACGTCCATACCTAACACAAAAGATGCATTTATGAGGGTTCAATCAGATGAGATAATGACAACATTTTTCAAAAACTAGTCAAAGGTGCTTAGGGTGATCCACTCTCTTACGAGAGTGAGAAACAAGATCATCAAGATAACATTCGACTATATTCTTAAGATCATGGAATGCAAAGGTCATAACATGCTAGAAGGTTTCTTCGATGTTTTTAAGGCCGAAAGGCATATGCCGGTATACAAAAGTACCCCAAGGACAAATAAATGTTGTCTTATTTTGATCCTCGGGTTTAATTTGAATATGGTTATACCCTGAAAATCCATCCATGAAATAAAAAAAAAATCTTCCCGCACACTCGTCAAGGATCTCATCGATGAAAGGTGTCGGGAAGTTGTATTTAGGAGAGGCCTTATTCAGGTCACTAAAATCCATGCATACACAGATGGTTCCTTGCTTCTTATTCACAGGAATAGGATTGGATACCCATTAAGTTAAAGAAATGAGGTAGATGAAGCCAACATTAAGTAGTTTCTCTACCTCTACCTAAATAGCAGGGGCCTTCTGGGGATTGACATCTATAAGACGTTTTCAAACATGCTTAGCATCCGGGTAAGTTTTGATCTCATGTTCGCCAATTCGAGGGTCTATTCCTGGAATCTATTCATATGACTAGATGAATACATCTCGAAATTCCTTGAAGAGTTCGGTGTAGATCAGGATTTCTTCTAGCGAACAATCTGCACTAATGTGTACATTTTCAATATTTCTAGGGGTACGAGAGATATCGATTGTGATGGTAGGGGAGATACTCACCATATTTCCTTCGGCATAAATGTCATGTGTATCAAGTAGAACTATGGTGTGACCGACTATCTCGCTAAGAGTAGATCTAAATTCATCTTGTCTGATTCTAGCAAGCTCTGGTAGAAAATAAGAACAATGATGCATATCATCCAAAGGTTTTTTAGAACCATTGATGGCCTCAATGATAGATTCATCCAAGGAAAAAGTTTCAATGAGGAAGTCATGTGAGAAATATGATGAAGTGGCCCACAGGAGCTTAAGAATAGGATCCTCCTCATCCTTCTGTGAGGTAATAGGATTGGGATCAGAGGAAGAGTCAGGAACAACTTGATACACCAACTCTATTGTCAATAGTGGCATGCTCATTCCAGCATGTGACTGACCTTCACAAGACGCGGTCGAGGAAGGTAGGGTCCAAGGATCATTAAAATAGGAAGTGCATGTTAAGACCTAAATAATGGCTCATTACCCCTTAATTGGGTCATATTACATTAGTAATGGTATTTTATTTATGTTGGCCTTGGTCTATTAGTTGTAATTGTACCTCCTAGTCTCCTATATATACCATGGAGACATTTTCATTTGGAATCATCTTGTGATTGGACATTTATGTGGGCATAAGAAGGTTTCCCCCTTGAAGAGGATTATTATCTGATTTTATCTCTTTTTCAAGGCGTTGAGTACTTATTCTGAGGTTTTTGTATGCTATATTGATATTTGGTTCCTAACATATGGTATCAAAGCTCAAGGTCTTGGGGTTTTGCTGCTACATCTGAGACACCTTGTAATTTTCACTATAACTTTTTTTCTACAATGATTCATAAGGAATGGATTGGAGGATATTTAGTAAACATATCAAGGTACATTGGGTTACAATTTAATATCATTAGGCCTTATACTTTCGAATATACAACATTTCTAAGATAGGGTTTTGGAATCATCCTGAATTGAGTCATTGCAGAATTTTCACTATAAAATTTTTTTCTGTAACATTTCAGACCCTGAAATCTGGAGCGTATTCATAGAAATTAGTAAGGTGTTTGTGGTAACAATTTCATATTCTGGGTCATCTTACATTTGTAGATACACCCTGTGGAAGATAGGGTATCTGACTAGTCCTATTGACTAATCTCAAGAAGGTGTTCCGGGTAAACCAATCATAACTTCTTCCTAGAGTATCCAAATTGAGTGAGACTATTTGCATTGGATAGTGGATAGACCAAAGTATATATGGTACGAGTTTCAGAATTGTTTATGAATTATTTTGTGTGGGGCACGCTATACAAGTGAGATATCCTGGAAAGGAAAAAAATCAGCAAGTTGTGGGGAAGTTACCATAAATTTCACTTGGCACTTCCAATTTTGATCAGACCTATGGCATTGCAGAGAAGAAATATCAGAGACCTACATAAAGGAAAATTTCATACTCAGAAGGGCTGAAATTTTGGAGATACAATAAAAGGAATATTGTCTAGCAGAACCACCTCAAAATCAAGGTTTAAAGTGATACCTGGCCAACATGCCACCAAAACAGGGAACTTCTACACCAAATAAGCCTCCAGACAATCCTACTTGGACTCTTAATGAAGGGGAAGAAATGCATAGGGACATAAATGATTTACAAAAGAAGATAGTAACAAAAGATGAACTATAAGATATGGAAGCTAAGTTGGAGGCAATAAATACTAAGATGGATGGTTTAAAAGAGGAAATCATGGAATGATTGAAAAATTTTGTAATAGAGAGGACCCCTGAAAGTGAAAATGTATCCCATGAAATTCATGATGAGGACACAAGGAAGGTGAATCAAGAATGGAGAAACTCCCACTTTGGGTTGAAGACCAACCACGTTCCTAAGATCAATATGAAGAAATTTGATGGCAAGGACCCTATCAGATGGATACTTCGGATTGAGCAATTCTTTGATCTGCATAATGTGCCACATACACAAAATGTACGAATTGCTTCTTTATATTTAGAACCCAATCAATTTGTATGGTATTGAGGACTTTTTTCTCGCAAATAACTCATCACTTGGACAATTTTCACAGAAGAAATGATAGCACACTATGAGGATACAAGGAGCAATACCTTCTTTAGCCAATTGATAAATCTCAAGCAAAAGGGTTCAGTTATAGAGAACATTGAGAACTTCCAAAGATTGAATATAAAGGTAATAGATATTCCAAATGAGCACTTGATTGATGTATTCATAGGAACTTTAAGAGATAACATTCAACATGAGGTTCACCATTGGGAACCCAAATCATTGGAGAATGCATTTAGGGTGGCAAGAAATGTTGAAAGTAAAAATATTGCTATGGCTACTAGAAGGACCAATCCTAACATCTATAGAGAGAATAATGCTCCTTCTTCTAAAACAACTCAACCTACAA
>SNQJ01S0185240.1:5849-18758 GCA_010110895.2 Picea sitchensis | reverse complement strand
AATATATGAATTTCAAGGTCTTTGAATTTCAAAGTGTATGAATTTTATTTGTATTAATCCCCTAATTTTTTTCTAAAGTGATTATAAATACTTGTGTTACTCATTAACGAATATCGTATAGTGGAAAAGATTTCTAAGTGCTAAATCCATAAGCAATTAATGGTTCTCAAGTAGCATTTCTTCCTAATCAACCATGTATCTCTACATCATCGATAGATCATTCCTTATGAATTATTTTCATGAATGTTGTGAATATCCATATTCTAACTCACAACCAACAATATGGACTACTTCTCAAATTATCTCCATCTAAATCAAATGACAATCTACCCTCAAATGATGGTCACTTGAAAATATTGTGACCTAAAAAATGGCATATTACAATACTTTATTATAGAAATAAATTTTCTCATTTATCTTCTACATAATTGTAAATCATTTAACAATATCAACTCAATGTTATGTCAAATTAACCTCCATAAATAGTACTAGAATTACTCAATTATGAAGATGACATAAGCTAAAATTCAATTATGAAAGTACACAACATTTGGACAACCCAAACACTTCATATATATTTAGAATATGAATTACATGCACCTGTCAATATCTTATTATGAGTTGTTACAATTTGTACTCTTCAAACCCTAGTCTTCCCTTGGCATTCCTTTGAGAAGCCTAGTTGTTAGTTTCTTAGTTGATTCAATCCATAATTTGACCATTTTCTAGGGCACACACATTATTCCCCTCTTTCTATGCATGACATATATAAAATCATTTGATTTATGTGTAACCCATCATAAATGCCAAAAAGACTAGTCAATGACTCATTAATGCACTCATTTGTTTGTTTAGGTTGTGTAGTGGATATATGTAAATTGTGTTAAACCCATCAATTATTAATAACATTTATTCATTATTCTATTATATCCACTAACCTTATTGATTTTGATCAATACAATGAGAGAGTCACATGAAAACTATATCTTAGAATGAGCATCATTTTCCACCTACAAATAATTGTTTTGAGGTTACATTTCATGACACACCATAGAAAGTAATGCTATGCTACCAAAATTCCTCCGGGGAGACTTGAAACCATTATTATTTTCCCTTCACCATTTATGAAATTTTATTTTCCTACCCAATTTTTGGGTTAGATTGCACAAGGAGATAAAGGACCATCTCAAACCCAATCCAACAAACCTGTTCATGCCATGCCATTGCCATTTCCATGCCTTTACATGCCTTGCCATGCCATTTTCATGCCTTTCCAAGCCATGCCATGGCATTCCATTGCAATGCCTTTCCATGCCTTTCCAATCCATGCCATTGACATGTCTTTTCATTTCCATGTCTTTTCGATGCCTTGTCACGCCATCCCATTTCCATGCCTTGCATGCCATTCCATTGTCATGTAGCTTCCCATGTCTTGTCATGTATCTTCCCATTTTAACATATACAACAACAAATATAACTTTCCATAACATTATGCAAGAAAAAAGTCAAATCAAAATGTGGATTGCAATGAAACAAAAATAACAAAAAAAGAAACCTTTCTCATTCCAAGAAATAAAAAATAAATAAAAATTCTAGGAACATATGACTTAAATTTATATCACAAAGTTCATTTCCATCCAATGAAGTGTTTATGACATTTTAACTGTATGTGAACAAATTTGCATGCCTTTCCAATCCATGCCATGCCTTTCCATGCCATTCCATGCCTTGACTTGTCATGCCTTGCCTTTCCTTTCCATGCCATGACATGCCATTCCTTGCCTTGTCATGTCATGCCTTGCCTTACCATTGCATGCCTTGCCTTTCCATGTCATGGCTTTCCATGGCATGGCTTTTCTTTCCATGCCATTCCATTTCCACACCAATGTCATGCCTTTCCATTGTCATGCCTTTCCAATCCATGCCATGCCATGCCATTTCCATGCCATGTCATTGCCACAACATTGCCATGCCTTGTCATGCCATTTCCATGCCTTTCCAATCCATGTCATGCCATGCCATGCCATTGTAATTCCTTTCCTTGCCATTGCATGCCTTGCCTTACCATTCCATTTCATGCCTTTAAATGCCATGCCATTTCCATGTCATTTCCATGCCTTTTCATGCCATGCCATTTCCATGCCTTGCCATGCCATGCATTTCCTTGCCATGTCATGCCTTGCATTTCCATGCCATCCCATTTCATACCTTTCCTTGCCTTGCCATGACATTACATCCCATTCCATTTCCATGCCATTTACATGTCTTTCCATGACTTTCCAAGCCATGCCATGCCATTTCCATGCCTTTACAATCCATGTCATGTCATTTCCATGTCATTTCCACATCATTGACATGCCTTGTCATGCCATGACATTGATATGCCTTTCCATTCCATGCCATGTAATTTCCATGCCATTGTCATTCCTTGTCATGCCATGCCATCACATCCCATTTCCATTCCATTTTCATTACATCCCATTGTCATACCATGCCATTGCCATGCCTCACCAAGCCAATAAATGATATTAACTAAGTTACAATAGGACAAATATAACAACCCTTAAAACAAGTATTCATTAAATGAAAGGGGGATAAAATGAAAGCCTAAAATAGGGTTTAGATAACAAATGCTTGTTGAAATGCAAGATGACACATAACAACCCTAGAATATTCAAGACATCAAGCCATAAAGGGATGAAAAATATGACATAAATGTAATAAAAGGTGTCAAGGTGTATTCTAAGGGTGAAAGATGACAACTAAACCTTAGACATCAAGCTAAAAAGGATGGAAATCGAGGGTAAGTCCTAATCTAACCACAAAATTGAGGGTTTCAATACAAGATTAATTCAAGAAGAATACAAGATAACATGCAATATCACTACTTTGATAAAACATTTATTTAATACATTCAATAAATAACCATCCACAAAACTTGAAATAATGACCTATACCTATACCTAGACATAGACCTAGAACTTTCCTTTCCTTGCCTTTCCAAGCCATGCATTGCATTGCCATGCCAAGCCATTCCTTTCCTTTCCATGTTGTGCCTTGCCTTGCCTTCACTTGCCATTCCATGCCATGTCATGACTTATATTTCATTTCCTTGTCATGTCATTGCCTTGCCTTGCCTTGCCTTTTCATGCCATGCCATTTCCATTTCCATGTCATGCCATGCATTGCCTTTCCATTCCAAGACAATAAAAAATATTAACTAAGTTCAAACAAGTCAATGGGAAGTCCCAAACACCACAAATCAATAAGGAAACTATAGTTGTTATAAAAATTGTGATTAAGATGTTTAAATTCAGAAATATGACAAGCTACAAAAGGAAAATTAATATAACAACCCTTAAAACAAGTAATCATGAAATGAAAGGGGGGTGAAAATGCAAACCTAAACTAGGGTTTAGATAACAAATGCTTGTTGAAATGGAAGATGGCACATAAAAACCCTAGAATACTCAAGACATCAAGCCCTAAAGGGATGAAAATTACGACATAAATGTAATAAAAGGTTTCAAGGTGTATTCTAAGGGTGAAAGATGACAATTAAACCCTAGACATCAATCTTATAAGGCTGGAAATCAAGGGTAAGTCCTAATCTAACCACGAAATTGAGGGTTTCAAGGCAAGGTTAATTCAAGAAGAATACAAGATAACATGATATATCACCACTTTGATAAAACAATTATTTAATACATTCAAGAAATAACCATCAACGACTTAGAAAGATCACTTACTACGTAAATCAACTTCAATACGTAAAAATTACAATGAAAGGATTCATTAAGCATGTAATTCTACAAATTGTTATGCCATCTATCTTAGATAAAAATACTTGCATGAGAATTTCAATGTAATAACATAATCTCTCTTTATTTATATATCTAAGGTATTTTCATAGTTGTGAAACATGGATTATCATAATTAATAGGATTTGCCTAGACCTAGACCTTTCCTTGCCTTGCCATGTCTAGCTTTGCTTAGTCTTGTCATGTCTTTCCTTGTCTTGCCTTGCTTTTCCTTTCCTTGCATTTTCATACCTAGACCTATACCAAGTCATTGCCTTATCGTTCCTTTCCATGTCCCTGAATGGATTGAGTAGGTGAGTTTCAACTCACGATAAAACTCAAACCGGGACTCGGATGTATGAACCGTCGGTTGCATTGGATATGGAGCACTGATTTTCAGCTAGTGGGGCCCATCCATTATCATTTTGTTGACTAGAAAACCATTTTTTGGAGGATCTTCAGCACTATGGTTTTTCACAGTGAGGCATAGTACAATTTTTGAACGAGAGATCAATTTTCAAGAACATTTTGTTGGCAAATTATGGGTAGTGTAGTCACGTGGGCCTTGGAAAAATAGACGTGCGAGAGCTTACAAAACTTTGTTATGTTGTTGAGTTTGGATTTTATTCCCCTGGACCAAAGTGTCGACATGTCCCTGAATGGCTTGAGGAGGCAAGTTGCAAATCATGATACAACTCAAACCGAGACTCGGAGGGATGAACCATCAATTTCATTGGATCCATGGCACCAGGTTTCAGCTACTGGGGCTCATCCATTGTCATTTTGTTGACCGAAAAACCGTTTGTTGGAGGATCTCTCGCACTATGTTTTTTCTCAATGAGGCATAATGCAATTTCTGAATGAGAGGTTGATTTCCAAGAATATTGTGCTGGGAAATTTTGGGTAGTGTAGTCAAGTGGGCCTTGGAAAAACAGACGTGCGAGAGCTTACAAAACTTTGTTATGCTACTCGGTTTGGATTTTATGCCCTTGGACCAAAGTGTCAACATGTCCCTGAATGGATTGAGGAGGCAAGTTGCAACTCGCTATAAAACTCAAACCGAGACTCAGATGGATGAACCATCGGTTGCATTGGATACAAGGCACTGGATTTCAGTTAGTGGGGCCCATCCGATGTCATTTTTTTTCTAGGACAATCGTTTGTTCAAGGATCTCCAACATTATGTTTTTTCTCAGTGCTTATTACATATGTTTTTTCAATTTGACACCTTGTTAAGATAGGCATGGAAAAGAAAGGCATGGCATGGCATGGCATGGCATGGCATGGCATGACACATAAAGGAAATGCAAGGCATGGAATAGCATGGAAAGGAAGAGCAAGGCATGGCTTGGTAAGGCAATGCAAGGCATGCCATGGTAAGGCAAGGCAAGGCATGGAATGGCAAGGCAAGGCATGGCATGGTAAGGCATCGCATGGAAAGTGAAGGCAAGGCAAGGCATGGCAAGTCAAGGCATGAAACGACATGGAAAATCAAGGCAAGGAAGGTGAAGTCAAGGCAAGGCAGGTGAAGTCAAGGCAAGGCAAGGTAAGGCAAGGAAAGGTAATGCATGGAAAGGTAAGGAAAGTGAAGGAAAGGCATGGAAAGGTAAGGAAAGGCAAGGCATGACATGGCATGGCATGGAATGTGAAGGAAAGGCAAGGCATGGAATGGAAAGGAAAGGCATAGCCCACTACCATGTGGGGGTTCCCTTTACTATTGCATCATCACCTAGACCCTTTGTTTCTATACCATGCACTTCTCCATTTGATAAAGAAAGATAGCTACTAACCCAATTCCATAAAACCTGGGAGGATCACGTAGATTTGTTCCAATCTAGTGCATTTATTTCTCAACATAATCACACCTCTTACTAGACATCTCATAATCATATGTTTGCGACCTACCCAACACATTTTCAAAATTCTTATCAAAAGATAAAATGATTCTCGAAGTTAACTTATCATTAGTAGTTGGATTAATGTAGTCTTCATTTCACATAGTTACACTGTATATATTCTCCAATATTGAGCTTTGGAAATCATCATTTACATACTCAACAAACCTCTCTCCTTTAGTGGGGTCTAAAGGAGAAACCACCCTCAAATCATTTGTATTAAAAGACATATTCTTGTGTTTTAAATTCACAATCACATTATTGTCAAATGCCCAATCTATTTCTAATAAATCTAGGTAAGGGTCTTTTTTGTCCATTATCTCAATTACATCAAAATCATCTAAGGCCTTCACCCCATCAATGTCCAATTTCACTTCTTCCAATCACCCAATAATGTAAATCATATATTGATTGTCTAGTCTCAACTAAATAAGAAAGCAAATAAACTTTGGCTTGCCCATCAATTCTAAGGACTTGTTCAAGAGAATATTCACATTGGATCCTAGATCCAACATGACATCCTTCATTTCATAGCCCCATAAGTCTTTTTTCATCTTAAAATCTCTCCCTGTCCTCTTTTTATCGACATGTCTCAGATTTGATCCAGGTTATAAAGAAGCAGACTAGAACACACACTAACAATATCCCTCCATGTATTGATCCTTCATAGACTACAACACCATCACCACATTATGGAGGACCTATTGAGGGAAAAGGATCCACTTCATAGGAAATCTCTATTTCAAAACCTATGGAGACATCTCATATCACTAATTGGTGTAAAATTCTAGTGAAAAGAAGGTTATTGAAATCCCAAGTCACAGATATTCCCACACATCAACAAACAAAATATATAGATATAGATATTTTGAAGAAGAGAACAAAAGGTATCTAAGAGTCATCAAGAAAATCACCATTGCGAAAGTAGGTTCAAAATCTAGTAGATAGTTTGGACTCTCATTTTGAAGTTCAATGAATGATGCAAATATAATATTTCCATTACTTGTATATTTGGACACTATTTTTGGCATCAAGACATAAACTAGATGAACAATATTCACCACCTAACAAATCTCTCAACCCCACCTTGGATACTCAAGAAACTATTCTCTCTCCAAGCCTAGGGAAAAAGGTGTTCATTGGTCCAAGGGTCAAATAGAGCATGTTGCAAATAGATCCTCTTTTACTTGAGACCCATGATTCTCCAACTTTAGGGGTCAACTCTCAACAACTTCCTTGTGGTGATCTTAACCTTTCAACTATTCCTTCTTAAACCTAATAAGGTATAGTGGGGAGATGATGTAGAAACTTGATGATTGACATAGAGTTCTTGGTAATTCATACTAGGACTTGTAGATTTTAACCTTTTACAATTAATTACTACAAACATATTATTAATAAAAAATAGAAAATATACAATGGCACACACACACACACATTACACAGAGATTTTTACCCTCGAAACCCAAACTGGTAAAACAAGCAACACATTTAGAGTTATACCTATAATATTCTATTCATCATATTCTAAACATGTTTCCACATAATTCTCCACCATTATCTGTCTTCGGCACCTTAATTCTCTTCTTTGTCTGCTTCTCCACGAGAGCCTTAAAATCTTTAAACCTGTCAAAGACTTTAGATTTCTTCCTGAGGAAATAAATCCATGTATTCCTCATGAAGTTATCTATAAATGAGATAGTACACATATTTTCCTAGTGATCAAACCTAAATAGGTCCAAACACATCACTATACACCAACTATAAAATTCCCCCTACCCTCATTGCACTAGAGGGGAATTTTACCTGATTATGCTCCCCATATACACAATGTTCACAGAAATAAAAATCTAGAGAGCAGTTAAGAATACCTTCAACCATACCTTTACTGTGTAGTAATTGAAGGCCCTTCTCTCCAATATGTTGCAATATTTGATGCCACAACATAGTCTTTTCTGCAGAGACTGACGACATTTTTTCTTCTTCAGATCCAATCTTAGGAATAATGGAACTATTGAACCCATCACTAATAATGCTTCCATGTATCTTATATAGAGTTCCAATCCGAAATCCCATCAACAACACCATTTCTCCTCGAACCATCCGGTAGGTTTCTTTCTCAAACGTTGTTTTTACCGCTGCATCGTCCATTTTTCTTACATAAATCTAAATTTTGTCAAATCCTAGGATGTGTATAACACCACAGAGTTTTCTAATCCTTCCATCCATGATATCCAGCTTGAATTTTTCTCATCCTATTATTTTAGTTGTCGAGTCATCAACTCCATCATACCATTCATATTCACAAAACCACTCCCTATGAGCAGTCATATGAAAGGATGCACTTGATTCAACCAACCATGCCTCATTATCTACATGTGTGCTTTAAGAATCCAAGTACACATCTCCTCCTCCTTCTACAAAGGTTTTTTCTTCTGTAGAAGGGGCATCATCATATCCCTTCCCTCTCTCAACACTTTTGGATATACATTGCTTCTTGTAGTGCCCTTCTTTTCCACATCTCTAGACTCCAGCATACCTTTACAAATTTTCTAGGAGATTTAGATATTTCCATAGATTTATATCTCCCACTTGAGGACTTAGATATATTTGTTTCTTGGAAATGTCCTCTTGCAAATAATTCATATATGTTATGTCCTTCCATGTTCTTCCACTACATCTCCTCCAAAAACAAGGATGAGACCACATCATTGAAACTTAAAGTAGTTGTATTTCTACCTATGGACACAAACAAACTATCGCATGATTCTAGTAAAGAAAAAAAATGAATGGATACACTTATCTTCATCAGAAATATTAATATCATCAGATAATAATTGACTTACCACAGTATTGAAGGTGTTCAGATGCTCTGTCACCGAGTCTCCATCTTTCATCCATAGGTTGTACAACTTCTTCTACATGAAAAATTTTTTTATCCAAGACTTACAGTGATACAAAGCATTTAACTTATTCCATAAAACCTTGGTTGTAGATTCCACTGACACATTAATTAATATTGAATCTGAGAGACACAACCAGATTGTGCTCTTCACCTTCCAATCTAAATTTTCCCAGTCTTTAGTTGATGTTCTTGTAGGTGCACTACTTGGATCCACAACGATCAACTGATATTTTTCCACCAATTGATCTTCCATCTTGACATTCCAAATCTCAAAAATTTGCCCATTAAATTTATTGATCTCTATTTTCAAAATTCTCACCATTTATTTTCACCTGAAGAATCGATACTTTGGATCTCCCACTCTAACAAGGCTTATCACACACCCAAGCCAAACCCCTAACTACCAAAGCGTTCCCCTTAAGCCAATAATTTCTCTGATACCAAATGTCAATTTTAACATTGTACAATTGATTACTGAAAATAGATTCTTAATGGAAAATAGAAAATATATAATGGCACACACACACACAGATTTTTACCCTGGAAGGCCAAACTGGGAAAACCAACAACCTATTTAGAGCCACACCTATAATATTCTATTCATCATCTTCCTCATTTTTTTTAATAAATATATATAGGATCTCGTGGAATCCAAAGGCCCTAATCCATTGACATGGATTAGTCAACAACCCTAATTCCTTAACCAGAATTAGAAAGCCATCAGCGAAAACCATGTGCCGAAAAACCGCTAAACACAGATCCAAGAAAATGCCAACTTTTTTTTCAAGGGTGTTTCCCCCGAACCCTACCCCCCTGTGAACCTCCCCCCCACCCTCGACACAACACAAACACTAGATATAGTTGTGCAAAGAATATAACACAAACTGAACATGACTTGAACATATGGTCACTACATAAGAATTATTAGTTGTTGAAGTTGATGAATTATGTTTGGAAGCTTCATTACCTCTACTCGAAGAAGCACCACATGCCACTATGATAGAGAAGGTATCCTAGTTAAGAAAAAGTTATTAATATTTGAATGATCAAAATTTATAGTTAGAAGATCAGTTTAAGAAAGTGCCCAATTCAATAGACATCCAACTTGAAAAGTAAATTCATATGGCCAATGAAATGTTTCATAGGGTATGAACTGGCATATATAGGATTTCTAGCCTAGACAACTTCAGTTTTCATGTTTTGGTTTATATCTAGAATGTTCCTGAGGTGCAAGTGAAAGATAATGTGATCATACAATATGTGGCTTAGATTTTAGAGAAATATAAGCTTATTCTAGAATTACCTGTGAGTGCATGTAAGGACACAATGGTTGAATTTGTTTCCCTTATGAGACATATTGATACTACATGCTTTGAGCAACAATAAATTCTAACTAAGTTGCCCTAATTTCAAGACCAAGAAAAAATACACAGGTTTAACAGACATACAATTGAAAGCACTCACAACCATCTAACTATGTGAGTAGATCAAGATTGTACAAGGAAACAGTACTTTAAAAAAGGTTTCTCAATTCTAGGCAGACTTGAAAAATCTTGAGACTTCATATGCTAATCTTACTTAGAGCTTTGAACAATTTACTCTATAAATGAAGTAGGAGCTTCCTTCACTGGCTTATAAAATAGTGAACTAATCATATAAAATAGTGATTGTTTTGGTTCAAATTTGAACATGAGGATTATGTGTTAACTTGTACTTTATTAATACGATAATACATGATTTATTAATAAAGAATTTGAAATTTTTGTGTTTAAAATAATTGTTAAATATAAAAATATAATATTTCTTTCTTTCTATATTTTGAAATTTTTGTGTTTAAAATAATTGTTAAATATAAAAATATAATATTTATTTCTTATTTATAATAATTAATACATGATTTATTTTATTGTATTAACAAGGAATTTAAAATATATATGTTTTATAAATATTTTAAACTATTGTTATATATATAAATAAAACATCATAATAAGTATGGTTTCAATGTTTGTTTGAATCAGTGGATATGTTTTAAGGGTAAAGTTAACAATCATCAATACTTCATATCTACATTATACTACATAATATTATATTACAGTGGCTACATTGTCCTGCATAGAATATAGTTCACCTTTTTTACACAATATTTCAATTTCTAATACAACCATTTTTTAGCTTTGTTTCAACCGAACTCAATTATTAACATTGATAAGAGATTTTTCCAACAATTTACACAAGTATATCAATACTTCATATCTACAATACACTACACAATATTACATTACACTAGCTACATTGTCCTGCATAGAATATAGTTCACCTTTTTTACAAAAAAAATTCAATTTCTAATAGAACCATTTATGTGTTAGGCAATGGAAGCAAAACATAGCATAAAACAAAGCATAAACAAGCAAGATAAAACATGCATTAAACCAAGAACAACAATCCCACAATTTTACACAATGATTTATGTAGAAACCCAATGAGGGAAAAAACCACGGGCAATGATAGCCGGTATTCTTTTTATTCAAGGGAGAATTACAATAGCCAACCCAAGCATACAACCATCATCTCCTCTCATACACACAACACCTCAATATTGTGTATTTCTCTCACACACTCACTACACATTACACACATATCTCTATGGGTATGCTCATATATATAACATCTATCACTCGGTTACACAGAATGATCATGAATAGATCAAATAGTTACACAAATAGTTCATAAATAGTTTGCATGCATGCACATTAATATAGTTCCATGCATGTGCATGTGATCGCATGAGGAAATTCGTTGGCATGTTTCCAACAATTTCCACCTTGACAACAATTTACCTGATATGTCATGCCCTTAATTAATTCATCACCTTTTCTACCAGCCAAGAGAAGCCAAACACCATCACAGCTCTGCAACTTCTCTAACAGTACCGTTACATGAACATGCTTGCACGATTCACTCCAGTATGGACCATTCTGTCTCCATCAGTAACATGTCTAATAAACCGATGCACTTGTCCAAATCTCATGAATCATAACCACAAACCAAATCACTGCAACCACTGTAGGTGATACTTGTGCTTTTGTGTTGAAAACACCCATTTTCATGCTCTTCACCTACTTTTTCCATGTGTCTACTGACACCACTTACTTCATGTGAAATGTTGACCATTTCCGCATCGCAATCATCAAACTTCCTACTAGCATATAAGACTCGATACATATAACCATTTTCTTCTTCATCAATTAGGACATAAACCCGAAGAGAACTTACAATGGAAAGCCAAAGGGATTTTACCAGTTTCACATTATTCATACTAAATTTCCTGAGAATCTTCACCACATACTTATGTTGTGATAACCAAGCTTACTATATTTCCTATATCTATGTATTTCCATGCCCAAGATTTATTTTGATGCTCTCAAATCCTTCATAACAAACGTTCTAACCAACTGAGCCAACCTGTTGATCTCAACCATGCTTGTGCTTGTAACACGCATAACATATAACTCCAATATAATGAATATACCATAAACACAATGGTTATACTCACTTGTTATAAAAGTTGGCTCACCATTAAGGAATCAAACATATTGTACCATTTGCCTAGCATGATTTAGGCCATACAATGATTTTTGAGTTTGCAAACAAATCTTTTGGTGTGATTCTGAACTAACCGTTCTGGTTGTTCTATATACATCCCCTTATCCAAAAACCTCCATGTAAAACAATTTTAACATCTAGTTGTACTATCACAACTAGTGCTAACACAACATGAATAGAAACAAGCTTTTAACAACCGGTGAGAAACTTTCATGGAAATCAATAGCTTTCTTGCTACCAACGATGCTTTGAACCTTTCATATTTTACTATATTTCATTTTATAAAAGGAGATTCATCCAACACTGCATCTCTTTTTGTGATGATTATGTGGGTAGTAGGATCCCACAGTCTGCACCCCTTAACATCATCACCATATCAAATATCTACATGTTTGATATGAGTCTTGCTTAGACTACTGATAAAAAACATAAGCATCACAACCGAATAATTTCACATTTGAGTAATTACCAGATGACATGTTCATACCTCTTCCCGAATCTTCATGTCTTTTGCAACCAATGGTGACCGAGTTACCAGATAACACAACTGCTTATGTCCACAACTATTGTTGCAACTTGACATTACTAAACATGCCTATTCGATCCCAAATTCATTACAATACTTTGTAAATTCCATGGATATGAACTTACCTTCATCATATATTCTACAACACTTGATTGATATGACAACACATCAACCTTTATA
>SNQJ01S0185239.1:8611-18758 GCA_010110895.2 Picea sitchensis | reverse complement strand
GACCAATGAATGCAAACATGACTATCTTTTGATGAAGTGTCAAAATGGCCTTATCGACACCACAATGCCTAGGTTTGCATGCAAAGGATCAACCAATGAATTTCCTGCAATAATTCAGATCTTGTTGCCTTGCTGCAACACTCAAAGATCACTAGAATCTGCAAAATACATTCATCCTTTTGCAATTTCCAAAAAGAGGCAAAAACTATAAATGCATAAAAATTACATTGGTTTTTGTGCCAAGGCGCTCAACCAACTTCTTAAATATTGACATACACATCACCAACAAGTCTGTCTCGTCACTTTTCAACTTTTGACTGTAAAATTGACCTGTTCTGAAAGGTGCAACTCTGCCTTGATGTTCTGAAAATTCCAACAACATCAACAATGTTCTTTGACTTGAATTGCGAGTGTGAATGCTTACTAGGGACAAGCTCAAAGAGGGTGAAGGAAAACTTTAGACTTTCAACCCATAGATTGGAAGTGAAACTCGAAGAAGGAAAATGGGAGATGAAGAACTTCGTACATAACATGAGAAGAATTTTCACAAGGCTTTCTATCGAATGTTAGGCGTGGTAGAAAAATTGTTTGCAAATTACGAGAAGAGAGTGGAAAAGAAGGAAAATAAGAAGAAAGCTAAAGTAGAGGATGTTGCTGCAGAAGAATAAGGAATTGGAGGAGACCCTCCCAAGTCTCCATCTCCATATTCAAGTTCAATCTCTTCTTCTTCCTCTCATTCTCATCATTCCAATTTTCATCAGAATGCTTCCAAAAAGCTGTTATTGAAATTAGATGTCAAATTTAATTTATGTTTAATGGAGAATCTAATGCAAATAAGTTAAATAATTGGATTAGACAGATCAAAGAGGAAGAGGTGAATATCCAATTGGCTTCTCTTCGACTAGAAGGGACAACCCTTGTATGGTGGGAGATAAAAGTTTAGAAAGGTAGCAAACATAATGGTAAACTCCTTTCTTCATGGAATGAATTTATTTCTGCGTTGAAAAATAATTTTCATTCATTGGGTCATGTTCAAAAAGCCATGATGGAATGGAAAAATTTAAGACAGGGTAAAGGTTAGAGTGTTCATAGTTTCATGGAGGAGTTTAGGAAACATACACTTGCATTGAATATTCCTTTAAATTCTCCAACAACTTTGATGACATATATTGGTGTACTTCACAGTTACATTTGTCAAACATTGTTGTTGTTTAATCCCAAAAATTTAGATGAAGTGTGTGTGCAAGTAACTCACCTTGAAAGCAGGGGAAAGAATGTACAAGAAGATCACAAGCATTCAAAAAACAATTTCAAAATAAAAGGCAAAGGAAAGGACAAGAAGATAGTGACAACAAAGAAAGGGGAAGGGAAATCCTATTACACTCATTGCCAAAAAGATGGGCACAATGACAAGCATTGTTGGAAGCTACATCCAAAGTTAAGACCAAAACAATTTGGTGGCAAAAATAAGCATAAAAATATCGCTACATTGCAAAAAGACCTAGGTTCTGACTTAGGTGATGAAGAGAAGATCACAACAGTTGGATTGCAAGGTAAAGTTTCCTTGCATGCTAGTTCAAGTTCTACAATTCAATCTCTTGAAAATGATAAAAGAAGAAGTGAATTATTTCACATAAGAGTAGTGACAAAACACACAAAAGTGGAAACTCTATTTGATTCGGGCTCACAAGTTAACTTGATATCTGAAGAGATTAAGAAGAGATTGGTACTAACCACAAGACCTCACAAGAAACCTTACCTTCTTAGTTGGGTGCATGATGGTGCAAAACTTTTGGTTAACAAACAATGTAGATTGAG
The DNA here is from genome assembly GCA_010110895.2 of Picea sitchensis. Taxonomy (NCBI): domain Eukaryota; kingdom Viridiplantae; phylum Streptophyta; class Pinopsida; order Pinales; family Pinaceae; genus Picea; species Picea sitchensis. Next base: position 16,940 of record SNQJ01S0185239.1, on the reverse strand, counting down.
GTTTTCTATTGCTTCTAAGTGGATAGATGAGGTTCATTTGTATGTGGTTCCTTTTGATATATATGGTATTGTACTAGGGATTCCTTATATTTATGACAAAAAATCTATATTCTTCAGGAAAGAGAACAAATACCATCTCACAAAAGATGGAGTGAAATATATTATTAGAGCTCATAACACGGAAACTAACCCATCACTTATTAGTGCAGGTCAAATGAAGGGAGCCATAAATACTTGCAAGAATCTTGTTCTTATGATTGTAAAAACAATAGACCCTGATCAGTATAATGCTCCTGATGCTTTTGATCCTTTAAATAAAAATGAAATGCTTGAGATGAGATAGGTATTTCAGTGGGAAGGCGAACAGAAAAGGGCCTTCGACACTTTGGGAGAAAATATCAGAACTGCACCAATGCTAGCTCTACTTGACCTTCAAAAACCATTTAAGGTTGAGAACAGTGCAGATGCCATGAGAGAAGATACACTTTTTAGACCTCCTAGTTTTGCATCTATTGTTTTGAAGAATTCTTCCTTAGCTCATGTAAGTTATGTTGAACAATATGTTATTGACGAAGTCTTCAAAGATGTATGTGACTGGCTAATCCATGGTTTGAAAATGAAGAGATTTTGCTTGCAGGACAAACTAATCTACCATTTGGGTAGACTTTGTATTCCTACCATTAAAAATGTGTATGTAATTGGAAAAGCTTACACTTCTCTTGTATTTGGGAATTTTGGGGTATAGAGTGTTGTAGTACACTTGTAGAGGTTATGTTTTCCTCAAATGAAAGAAATTGTAACTAAGTATGTAAAGGGGTGTGTGCTGTGCTCTACTTGTAATCCCATTAATAGAAAATTGGGGCTATACACACCACTCCCCGTTCCTTCTCATCCTTGGGAGAGTATCTCCATGGATTTTGTAGGGGGGTTGCCTATGTGAAAAATGGGTCATGACTACTTGTATGTAGTAGTGGATAGGTTTAGCAAGATGTGCATCTTGATGCCATGTAAAAAGAAGATCACTTTTGAGTAAACTTCTCATCTTTTCTTTCAGCACGTATGGGTCCACTTTGGACTGCCCACATCCATTATCTCAGATTGAGACACTCGATTCCTTGGAGAGTTTTGAACAATCTTGTGGATAATGATGGACACCAATCCGAAGAGAAGTACTGCTTTCCATCCATACACCGATGACTAGATAAAGGTTGTTAACAAAACAACGGTTCATTTTATCTGAAGGTACTGCAAAAACATCCCAATTTGTGGGATGAACAGATACAGTATGTGCATCATGCATATAACCGAGCCTTTCACTCTTCCACACAGATTTCACCATTTGAGACATTTTTTGGGTATCTACCTAAGACTCCCTTGGCATTGACATTTGTAAAAGATGTTGACTCAAGTGAACAAAGAGATGAAGACAAAGCCTGCAAGTTCATTCAGAGGATTCAACAAGTACACTAGATGGTTCAAGAACAATTGGGAAAAAGTCAGGCACAATACAAGGCTCTCCATGAAAAGCACATATTTTCAAGTGGGAGATCAAGTGTGGCTTCACCTCAACAAAGATAGGCTTAAGGGTGAAGGCAAGAATCTCAATCCCATTAGATATGTACCCTTCAGCATCTTGGAGAATATTGGTACAAATGCTTTCTGCCTAGATCTATCACCGTACATGAAGATATACTTAGTTTTTAAAAGTAGAGACTTGAAACTTTATGAGACTCCAATGATCATGGATCAAAGGGAGAGTGTTTCAGTACCTTCAATGGATGATTTTTCTCTTGATTACTTGGATGAGTTAAAGGAAGTTACCATTCTGGACATAAGGATGAGGACTTCACGTAGGGGTGATGTTGAATATCTTTGAGTGGGTCTTAAGGGAACACATCCAAGCAAAGTACAGTGGATGTAAAAGGAGAAAGTGAGGGAGAAATTCCCTCACCTATCTGTTGATTGATAAGGATTTTGGAGGCCCAAAAGATTCTTAGTGGAGAGGAATGATCAAGGAGCATCTAAAAGGCCAAAAATTCAAATTCCTTAAATCTAAGAAAAACCAACACCAATTCGAAGAGCTCATCTTGACCTTTCCAATGGTGCGAACGAAACCTCAAACATAGTTCGTATGAAAAAGATATGGACAATCAAAGTTGTGGTCAACTTCAATCAAAGTCAACACTGATATCAACATCCGTATAGGTGACATCAACATTCAACCATGCAGGGGTGATGTCAACATGCTAATGTGGAACCACCTAGGGGTGAACACGTGGCATGTTGACTTTGAAAAATTAGGTGGTTAAGTGGGCCAATGATGAGGTGACACGTGGCACCACCCCAGGGGCCGCCACTTGGCCTCCTAGGAGCACAACAAGTGGCAGTTGAGTAAGCATTAACTGGGCATACATGGAAAATGGCAGGGCACCATGTGGCTCGATCACTGAGCACCATGTGGCACCCTTGAAATGCCCAATGAGGGTTGAGAATCGAAAGTTTTTGTTTTTTTTAATAATTGGTCACCAGATAGGCGGACGCCTGATCTGACAACTGAACCGACTGGCGACCAAAAAATTCGGCGATGTACCACAACTCCTGAAAATTAATATTTATTACCCCAAATCCATGCATAAGTCACATCTTGGGTTTGACGCCCACACCACAGTTAAAATATGTTTGAAGGTTGGTTTATAACCGATGGTTATATTTATTAAAACAAATAAAGGTATTGTAACAAAAATTCAAAATGGGAGTCTATGGGGTTCGATCCCATAGACTAGACCATAAAAAATGACTAATGTTGCATTCATTTTCCAATAAACCAATCCACGAACTTGGTAAAGTCCATCCACAATTTTTGATTTAAAGCCAAGGTTATTCATCCGCTCAGAGGTCCGTTCCTAACAGTCGTACGAGAACAATTTTCTATGCAGGTACATGCATAATTTCATACTGTAGTGGCATGCATTACGAGGCGAAGATACAGGGGGGCATGGGATGATTAGTGATAACATTGACGTTTTGACAGTGTTTTTTCATTATTTCTCGCCACGAGTCCACTGGTGTAGTTAGATTTTTTATTCGAGTAGTAGATCTTCAGGCTATTTTCAGTTTTGAGGTATAACCATGTATTTATGCCAATTTTTGATGAGATAATATAAAGGTCTCTCCACTTCGAAGTGGGCCCGAAGACGTATTCCATTGTTGGGACGAACTCTGTTATCAAGCTATGTGTTAGTGTCTCATTTCTCATATTTTCTCCATATTTGTGCCTTCTTTGTTTATATTGCACATAATCTTTATTTTTTCTCTTTAATGCAATTCATGTAATGGTCATCGAATAAAAGATCCCAGATCAAGCTGATATGGTGCTTAAGGAATTATGGGAAACAAGTAAGAACTTTGTCTGTACAAACTTCTTGCAAAACTCATCAAATTAAGTCTTTGTCATCACAACTACCTCTAGTTGCGTTTCGTTTCCACCCTTCTTCCTATTCAGACATTGACCTGCATAATTCCCAAACTTGCGACATGGAAAGCACTTGAATTTTCTCATGTTCTTCTTTTCATCTTGAAAGGTAGACTCTCGACTAGCAATCTTCTTGAAATTGCCCTTATTTTTTTGACTGACAAGATAAAGGTTCTCATCATTCTTGTGTCGAACTCCATTCTGATCTTCATCTCAAAGAGTTCTTCCTGAGTGAATTCATCCCACAACATTGAACAATCAAGGAGTGTTTCTCATGACATGATTCCTTTGATGAATGGTGTCAACTCCTTTTTGAATCCTTTTAGCGACATGATCACCAACTCTGAATCAACAATTGTCTCCCCAACTACAACCAATTCATCTCGAAACTATCAGATCCAGGTGAGATAACTTGTCACTGTATCTGATACTGTCATCTTAGTGTTTCTGATCTTCTCTCTCAACACCATTTTTTGATTCTCATTATTTCTTTGAAAAAAACCCTTCAAAGCCTCCTTCATGTCCTGACAGTGTTCTTACTTGATAAATGAGGGATCAAGTGATCCTTCACTCCATCTAGAATGATGCACTTGGATTTCACATCCTTTTGATTATGGATGACCAATTCTTCCGCATCTGTTGGTGGAGTTATCTGAGTATTAGAAAATTCCTAGATCTCATTCTCCATCAGAACCAACACGATTCTATCCTTCCAAGGACTATAGTTGGAAACCCCATCCAAACTATCCTCAAATCGCAATCCAGTTTCCATATCCAAGATCTTATTTGATAACCCTCTACTGAAATTGCCTCTATATTGTCTTGTACGACCATGTACGTGACTGTCACCACTGTATCCCACGTATGTACACAACTATAACCACTGTATCCCACATATGTATGCGACTGTGCTTCCTGTGACCTGCATATACCTCCACACCTACAAAAACCAATGTTCTGCCTCAGTACTATTGTTTCCCTGAAATCTATCCTTCGATTTCTACCTCCTGGTTATAGATCTGTCAAGATCTTCTTGCAGATATGGTAGATCTGCTTGAAACTGCTAATATATGTGCTCTTTGCTTCCTCCCTTCATAAATTACGCTCTGGTACCATGTTGATTTTACCACTTCAACTTAACACCTGACAGTCAACTCAAAATAAAATTACTTTATCTAGTAAAAGCACAATTGAGTAATCAACTAAACATGCAACATAAGCATAAAGAAGGAAACGAAAAAATATCACACACAGACACCGATATTTTTGGGTAAACTACCCCTTGATAAAAACCCAGAGGGAAAACCAGTCCTAAGATACTTTTATTAAGGTAAAATCAGGGCTCATGTAACAAGAAAAATGGGCCACTAAGAGAATATACACTGCAGACAAACCTGACAATGCATGTGTTGCTGTACAACCCTATACCAACACTTTTCCCAAGGTGTACGTGCATTCCCTTCTACAAACTCGCATACATACATGATTTTCTCCACTGAAACTCGCGTACATGTACAAAAATACTATATAGAAACTTTCATACCACGCTACACTTTCCTATGGATTTTATCATTTGAAACCCACCCGCGGCTGCTTTTTCTCTCTCTTCTCCCTGACCTGTTTGATATCTAGATGAAATTCCTTCTCCACCTATCCAAGATATTGAATCACGGTCCTTCGTGATCCAACCCTCTTTTCATCAACACTTGGACAAAATCTCGTCATAAAACCAGTGAGATCTCCTCACTCATGTGTAAGAAAAATTCCTTCTTTGCTTCTACACTCCTCACACTAGCAAATTTCCTTCTTTACTATCCTTGACCTTGGCATCTCACCAAAAGTTTTGACCTTGATATCTCACCAAACTCTCCAATGTCGACTCCCTCAACACAAGTCTCTCATAAGTGTATCTCACACAGGTGTCCTCCTCCTTCACCCTAACCTTGCTTTTATAATCATGAGTTATAATCTAAATCTAATATCCAAAGTGATTGACGGTTGAGATTACTTCTCACACTCACTTAATATTTACATGCTTAGATTACATGTTAATTACTTTTAGAACTTTCCTTAAATAAATCAATTAACTAATTACATAATTAATTAATAAAACTACTTTACTTTAATTAATTCCTTTAACAAAAGTAAACTCAAGGATATAAGGCTTTTGGAAACTTCCACATGCTAGACACATGCCAATGCGGAAGTCCCTGTCCGATGCTACCACTAACATTACAATACTTACATAAGAAATGTGATAACCGAGAACAATAACTTCCGTGGACAACATTCAACACTTCTTATCGCTTAAAGTGAGGTTAGTTTCTCAAAATCTAATCAAAATTTTTTCGAGGTTATCAAGTGCTTCTTTAAAAGTATTACCATAGACAGAAAATTCATCTATATAAGTTTCTACACATTCATGAATTAAATCAAAAAAAAATACCCAATACTGCTCATTGGAATGTGGTTGGAGCATTGTATAAACCATATGGTAAGACTTTGTAGGAAAATTTCCTCCACGAGTACGTGAATGTAGTATTTTCTTGATCCTATGGTGCAATTTAGATTTGGTTGTAACTGCTAAAACCGTCAAGAAAAAAAAATTTGTTTACCTGATAAGGTGTCCAACACCTGATCAATAAATGGTAGTGGAAGTTAGTCTTTTAAGGTTTCTTTATTCAACTCTCATAAATCAATAGAAATCCTCCATTTTCCATTCTTTTTAAGTACAACCACAAGTGGTGATACCCACTTGCTATCGAAAATCAAATATATAAAGTTGGCATTAAGTAGCTTTTGTGGTTCTTATTTTACAATGTAATTTAAAGTGGGGTTGATGCAACATTGTGGCTTCCTAATAGGCCTAATAATCTCCTAAGTGTAAATGTGATGTATGTCCTTGTAATCCCATGAAAATGCACAAAATTGTTCTTGTAATGCATGGATTAGCTATTCCCATTGGTCTTGGTCAAGTTTAGAATTGATGTTTAAAAATTTTCTTGGACTTATTTCAACATGAATGCTATAAGAATATGAAATTTCATTAATGGTCGATACAAGAAAGGATGATGAGTTTGTCAGATCATAATTCTCTTGAAAGTCTCTACTAAAAATGTGATCATATGTAGAAAATGATTATGGGCATTGGATACAATTTGTAGTAGAGAGAAATTGGTTCGACAAATTATATTTTGTTTTTTCTTTCAATCCTCTAAATTGTTCAATGGCTAAGAGGGGTTGTGCAATTTATTTCTTCATAAACATCCTCTACCCACAAGGAATTTTCTACTATAGGTTTTGCTGATGGATATAGGATAAGTTTCTTCATGGATGTTCCATTGGATATAATCATTTCTCTGGATCTACAACCAATGAAGGCATTAACTGTATCTAGCCAAGGTCTCCCAAGGATCAAGGGGTGGCCATCCATGGTAGTCTTGGGTTGAATAAACAAGAAATGCATGGGGCATTCCCATGAGTCCAAGGTTACAATGACATCATCTAAAACACTAGCAGGCTTAATTCAAGATATGTCAGCTAGTTAGAGCACTATGGGTGTAGGTTGGAGACTATCCATTTGCCATATTTCCACCGTCATAGTAGTCATAAAATTCATTGCAGCCCTCAGGTCAATTGGAGTGTTTTCTATGGGAATGTTGTTGATGTAAATAATAACTACAAGGTTTCCAGGATCAACATACTTTTGCACCAGGGTTTTTTCCAGACATTAATTCATCTAATTGGCCTACAACTTGAATTCTCGGGGGGTCTTTTCTTTTCTTTCCAGGATTTTTTTATGCATAATTCCCTAATATTTTTTTGCATAAATGGGTACATCTTTTGTTGCTTGTAATAAGAGAATTTTCACACAAACATTTCTTAATTATGCTTATAAATCGAATTTAGAATGAACAATAGGTTTTTCTAAATCCAACCTCTCTAAGTAGGGATGAGTTTTGGGTGCCTGAGGTTTCTTTGAATGTGAAGTGGAAGATGTTTGTGTAGTGGGAACAATCATATATTTAGGTGGGTCATCATTGGTTATTTGATTAGGAGTTTCCTCATATACAAGTTCTTTTTCAATGAAAATGGTAGGATATTTTTGTTTAAGGACCTTTCTAGATCTCAGGTGTATATATTGCAATGGCACCAGCGTGATCAAATGAGTTGGAAAGGTCTGCAAATCAACATTGAAGACCAATTGAGATGCTCTTTTATTTGGGTTAGGAACCGACTATGTAGGAAATTGCGTTGGTCTAGGAGGATTTTGATTTGTAGGTATCTGTAACTATTGTGGTAGTTGAGGAATTGTTGGTTGAGGTGGACTCATTTGTGTCTGAATTGGAGGATATGGTTGTGGCATAGGTGAAGAATATTGTGGATAATGTGGATAATGTGGATAAAATGGATAGTGCATTGGGAACTGTTGTGGGGGAAAATTCCCATTAGCATTCCCTCTTCAACCTTGTTGCCAAGGTTGATTTTGAGTATGTTGTTGGGGCCATGTATACCAAGGCATCTGAGCATTCCATTGATGAGGATAAGAATGATAAGATGTATAAAACTGTGAAGAAGGATCTTGTGACATACCTTGTACTCGTGGTTGCCAAGGCCTCTTTTGTGCAGTAGGAAAAGATGGCTCAACTATCTCATTACCTCCTTTATAAATATATTGAAGCCCGGACAGTGAGGGGAATCTCTCCATGTCATGGTTATTTGCACAAATAACACAAATTTGTACATAATTTAATATACACTCTCCTAAAGGATGCCTCTTCCTACATTGAGAATGAAAGATAGTCATGACTACATTTTCTTCTTCCTGCTTCTTTTTAATTTTTAATGTATCCAACT
>SNQJ01S0185238.1:36205-53180 GCA_010110895.2 Picea sitchensis | reverse complement strand
TTGGGTTTCCACGTAAAACACTGGTGTACTATGTATGTGTGTGATTGTTTATTTCTTACTGCTCATTATTGGATAATAATTCTACATTAATATAACATTTGAAGAAAAAGGATTATAATTACGCTATTACTGATTCACCCCCGCTCTCAGTAATCCAACAAGTTATTGGTAGCTTATATAGCCACCATATCCATGTCCAATCTATCATGAATCCCACCAAAGTCATCAAAAAGTATGGACTTTTTCAGTTCAAAGAAGATGCCACAACCACATCGTGGCATGTGTCCTCCCCTCTTAACCTAGCACCTGCTACTTGTCCACTTCCAAAGTTTAAAGAGCACCTGCCTAAGTTTTCAGGGAATAACATTGTTAGTACCAATGAACACCTAGTGGCAGTTTCTAATGTTTGTCATAACATAGGGGGCAACGACAATGACACCTGCATGTTCTTGTTCGTCAATTCCTTGGAAAGAAAGGTTGCGGCCGATTTCTTTGACCTTCCTCCTAAGATTTTGTCTACTTGGGAGGAGTTGATTTATTGGTTCCGATCCACTTATGGGCAATCCAAAAGCCCTGTCGAGAAGTTAAGGGAATACGATAATGTCACTTATAAATATGGTGAGACCATCAAGTATTTCAACTTGCATTTTACTGAGTTGTACAATCAAATCCTCGAACTTATCCACCCTCGAAACCAAGAAGATTTCATGCATTACTACAATGCATTTCCTTCTCCCTACCATCATAGGGTTGAGGAAAAGACCATTGATAATCTCAGTTCTTCTCTGCATACTTTCTCAGAGTATGAAGAACAGCTTGAAATAAATGGTCTTCCATGGGGAGAATTAGTTAGACAGACAAACATGTATGCTCTCTTACAGCTATTACAAGATATGAACAATCGTATGATAGCATTTGAGCGGAAGGGTAATATCTCCCCTCTCACCCCTGGAGCTTCAACCTCTTCTTCACCCCCTTTTAGGAATCTATTTGAAAACAATTTTCAGCTTAAAGCAATCATGCCCCAGAGTTGGTGTAACTTTTGTGAGGAACACCACGAAGAAACCGTGTGTGAGGTAAAGAAGAGTGCCAGAGATAAGATATTTGGTAAAAGACCAGAGGCTGCTATTGTTGTCCTATACTTTGCAGAGCCAGAGGATGCCATAGTCATCAACACTAGGAACAAATCCTATGCTCCCAAGGGAAAATTTGATCCTCCCCGCAGTTCTTCTAGCCTAATCTCATACTCAACTACTGTTGCGCTCCAGGTTCCTAAAATTCCTGAGAGTCAAGGAACCACTCCCCCTCTTCCCTCTTCCAAATACAATATCTTGAATCAATTGGCCAACATCAAAGAAGATACAACCCTCCTAGACATGGTTGTCATCCCTAAACAATAGATGCATCTAAAACAATTCATGGAAGGAAAATCTTCCATTGTAGCCAATCTTTCCGAAGAGGTAGAGGAAGAGGATTATTCTGTAAATAAAGTAGGTGTACATAACTTTAGATACCCTATAAAAAATCTCCCTTTTTATATTTCTGTAAAGATCATCGATAAGATTGCCCATTATTGCCTCATTGATGGTGGTTCAGGCCCAAGTGTCATCTCGAAGATTATTATGGAATATCTAGGCTTGTCTTGTACAAACAAAAATGTTAGAAGCATGCTCTCCTATAATAGTCTACAACAAATGACCATAGGTGAGATTAAATATGTAACCTTGGTTTTATGCTCTCATCCTGAGATAAGGACAACCCTCAGCATTCAGGTGATTGATATGCTTGTAATCAATTATTCAATTATCTTGGGGAGAGATTGGCAAGCCCTAGCAGGTGGATACCTATCACTCGACAGGACACATTTATCCATTCCTCGGAATGGTAAGAACATTATAGTCCTTAGAGAATGAAGGATCTCACCCTACATAGAGAATGTTCCACAATATAGCGTAAACTATATCAAAGAAGACCTAGGAGTGTATTCCATCTTTGTTGAAGAGGATAATACTCCTTTGGAAAGAATTGATTTAGATTATGATTTATGGCATATGCACTTCGATGGTTCACACTCTAATGAAGGTAACAGGGTTGGTATCATCTTGGTTTCCCCTGCAGGAAAAATTCATAATTTCTCATACAAGTTAGAGTTTTCTTGTACAAACAATGTCACTGAATTCGAAGCTCTATTATTAGGCATTGAGAACGCCCTTAATCTTGGTTTTGGTCACCTTTCAATTTTCGAAAATTCTGAGCTTGTTGTGAACCTGATACACAATTTATACTCTCCTAGCAACAAGTTGATGGAACAATACTCCCAAAATGTTTGGCAACTTGTCTCGAACCTTATATATTTCAACATCACTCATGTTAAGAAGGAGTTGAATTCAATCGTTGATTGGTTAGTTGTCTTTGCAACCTCTCCTACTCAACAACTCTTGCCTCACGGGCCTGATTGTGCTTTTCAATCTCTACATCGTCCATACATCCCTAAAAAGGAAGGATCTTGGGAGGCCATTCCTAGCGATGAGAACATTTGTGTTGTCATCCAAAATTAACCTCTTAAGCCTAAGGAGATTATATCCACAGAAAATAATGAGATTCCTAAGGGCTTGACTCCTCTTGAGAGTTTGTTTTCATTGAGTGTGGTAGGCAACAAAGAAAAATAGAAGGAAGAGGAGTTACAAAAGAAGGTGGTTGTAACCACCCTCCTGAACATTAGGACACATGAATCTTCAATGAATGTTAAAATAAATGTCCATTGTTCTGATAAAGAAGAGATGAGGTTCACCGAGCTACTCGGTGAACCCAAAAAGGTTTTTTCTTGGTTTTATGAGGATATTCGTGGTTTTGATCCTGGTCTTGTTCAGCATATTATGAACTAGCTAGGCAAAAACAAGAACTTGTTAACTCTGCACTAGAAGCACCCTTTCGAAGGGAATTGAGAGATTTCTTAAGGGCTGGAATGTTTTTTTCAGCCCACCCTAAATGGGTCTCAATTTAAGAATCGGCCTTGAGGACCACTGATAATATCAGAACTTGTATTAGTCTTCGAACTTTCAGGCAAGCAATTATGAGAAATCCCTTTCCCCCTCTCAATATGCAATGTTTTTGCAACGGGTTGTAGAGTCACAGTTAAGACCCTTACTTGACAGTCTGTTTAGTTACAAGAGAATCCAAGTAAAAGGGGAAAATGTTCACAAAACCAATTTCATTACTAATTGTGATACCATGCCTTACAAATGTCCTTTTTTAAGCATACTTGATATAGGTACTTCTTTTTAAAAACCTATGCACATGACTCTCGATGAATTGGTCAGTATCCATCTCTAGCTTGATGATCTAATCGTGCGTATCAAGGGACTGATGATTACATCAGATTTCCAAGTGATCAGTCCTTTCCAAATTGATTTTTTCTTGGATACTAACTCGTATATCTTAAAAGGTTTATAGGAGCAATTGTTTCCCTACAGCGCTAACAGCCCTCGCTTGAATTATTGTAAGGAACCAACATGAAAAGTTCTAATGCTGTCTAGATTTTGTTGTATACTAGTAGCCTAGTTGTGCTTTCATTTTTTGTGCTTCTTTTCTACGCTTACAGTACCTTGATTTCTGCCTTCTAAGTTAAGTTTTCTTTCCTTGTTGTTTTCAATTGAGTCTTTTATTGTTGTTGTTTTAATTTCTGCATTATTACTTCTGTTGTGATTTTTGTCTTTATCAACTTTTAGTGTTTGGTCAAGATAGAATGTTGGATCAATTATGCCACAGTGACACTCCTGCAAAGCATTGTTAGTCGATAACAATCAAGCCTACACAACTGTTATGATGTACCCTCTGAAGGGCCCTTGAAATTGTTACATATTTCCAATGTTGTCTTACAAGGAATTGGTTATTTCTTGCTTCTTCTTGCCATTTCTTCATCCATTGAGATCTTAAGAGCAAGTCTATAAGTTTTCCTCCTTGAAATTTAAGAGCATATTCTAGTTAAATGATTATGCATACAGTGGTAAAAACCCCTCATACTTAAAAAAATTCATCAATTATTCCCAAATTCCCGGTCATCTTTCCATTAAATCCGCTCACTTCCCCCTGTTGCATAATTATTCTAGTTATGTCTTCTAAGATTATTGTTCTTGGTCTGTGAAACCATGAGTTTTGAGTTCTAAATATTTTGGAAACAAATTTTCCTGTGGAGTTGCCAGTTTGTTGACGATTAAAATTGTCAACGAAGTTTTGCCCGCAAAGTGTTGCTAAAACCTATTATTATAAAAAAACTAAATAATACTAGTAGGTGGGAACCCTTGAACTATTGAAGATCAGATCTGTTCATTTTTTATGTTTTGATGATATGTGACATGGATTACATGGTTGATGATATACTGTTGTTATTGGTTTTGATTTGAGCTTATGAAGTGTTGATTCTTGATGTTACTACAGCCTATGATATTCATTAATATCATTGTTATTTGTTCTTATCGCACCTGCACAATAAACATGTTAGGACAGTTTTGAGAAAGGAAAAAATACTATAACAAATGCAAAGAGAAGGGATCTAACTCTGCAATTTCACTATACTACATGGAAACAATTGGAGAGAAATAAGAAACAATTGCAAAGGGGGAGAATTTAAAGTTATCCTATTCACTATACTACATGCATGAAAGACTTAACAATTATTGTTAAATCCTAGCTAACAAGTGAATGGTTATGCAATTTTGATTGAATTATATGTTTAATATGCATATGGTATGAAATATTGGTGGTGCATTTGACAAGTTGATAGTGCTAATGTTTATGCAATGATTAATCGACTTATGTGGTCGATATACATATGGTATATTTGGATAGATTGAATGTTGGTGGCTCATTTGACAAGGTAATGGCCGTTAATGGTTATGCGATTTTGTTTGATTTATATAATAAGGAATTGGATATATGATGTGGAGAGTGCATTTGGCAAGTAATATGTGCAGATTCCAACACATAGTTGATTGATGGTGTTAATGAAGAACTCGTTGGCATGTACTAGTGAATTAATGCATTGTGAGTGGAGGTAATGTGCATTTACTGCACGTCACCTTTACTCCTCTCGTTAGCCTCCACCCTAGTTAGGATATTGTTTGATCTTGTTGTTGGGGTTATGCTCTGAATTCTTAGCAGAGAGGAACCGCTCGGCCAACACTTGTTTTTAAGGAATTTGATTACAGGTATGTCTTTTTTTGGCCATTCGTGACTCTACTCTAGTTATGAAATGATTACTGCCTCAGGTGCATTGGTTTGTGTTTTCCTAAGTGTTGAAACTGTGTGAAATTTGGGTTCTTGGAATGAAGAGTGGATGGTTCTTCCTGTAATAATTTTGAGTTTGTAGAGGTTATTGGTCTTCCTAGGTGATATCTCTTTGTTATCGTTGTTGGTTTAGTTGGAGGGTTTTCGTTTAGTCTTGGGTGGAGAGCTATCTTCATGACCTGTACCTAAATCCAGTATTAGGCTTCAGGGGTTTAATGGTCGAAGGTTTTCTCCGTCACTATGTTTTGTTCACTTCGGCATTGGTTGTTTTCAACACTAAGGGTCACGAAATGGGTTCTCCTGTTTTTAAGTGGCCCTGCCTTCACCTCTGTGCTATGGTTTTTTTATTGAAGAGAACGAGGGTTATACCCTACGTGCGTTAACTAACCTTTGTCATGCCGAACTAGAGCCCTACCTTTCGATTATGGCCCCCTTTCATGGATTTGTACCCGTCCATGAATGAGTCGTGGTTCTTCCTGTATGCATCGTGGCCTCAGAGTTTTCACCATTACAAAGAGTGGCTCTACTCTCCCTATGTTGGCTATGGAACAAACCTTAGCCCTCTAGTCTGAATATTTATAGAGAAGACCAGCCTAGCATGTTGGTCTTACGACTTGGTTATGGTTGGTTGGTGGTATGATTGTTGACTAGTTTGAGCATAGGCTTGACCAATTGGTCGTGTGACATTCGGGTTGGTTATAGTCACTGACTCTGTTATAAAATTGGCAAACCCTACATTGCCAATTGCACTTTCAAAGTACACAGTTACGCTCCTTATGATAATAACTCAGTATTGTTAATGGAGAAGGCCTCTACCCCGATTCGAATTGATGTGTGGGTATGCGTAATTGCCACAGCTTGTTAGGTTGGTTGATTTTTTAAGACAGTGGCGAGTTGTTTGGTTGATACACTGTCACTAGTATTTGCACTAATGATTATTTGGATGATTAGCTGGCATTGGTTACAACTCACGCATGTCGCGTTGTGTGGATGGTGTTTTGCAAAATGAAATAATAGTCATGGTAACTTTGGTTTTCTTTGAGGCTGAATGATTATTGAACAGGATGACTATAGAAAACATATCCACTGCATCCTTATGTTTGTTCAATTGTATAAGCCTGAGTTTGCACAGCATGGTCGATTACGGTGTGACTAAAGCAAAGCAATATTGTATTAAGTCGATGGCTCAGCCCGATGGGTTGATTTATTGTCGTGACTGTGTGTTTGTTGTGTTAAGTGGAAATGTTGCATCATGGGGTTTTGTTAGTTGTATATTGTGTATAACATAGATGGTGGCTTGAGTTCTCATAGTCAGAGATACTCACAGAGTTTTGAGCACGTTTTGTTGCATCTTGATCATCTGTTGACATGGGATTTTTGTTGATACCTCGTCGTGGTGTATGGATGGCCCAGATTTTAAGTCACATTGAATTGTTTTTTTTTTTACAGTGACAGAACTACATTGCCTGGGCGAATTACCCTATGCATAGCTTGTGTCTAAATGTTGGTTGTTGGTTGTATGATTAATTGTCAATTCGGGCGTGGCAATTTGGTCTTGATTATTTTGGTTACTTCCTATATATGTTTAACTAATATCATTGCATTTAAATGATAGGCCAAATTGCAGTGATAGTGACTTCATTGTTAATTTGAAAACATGACTTTTGAGTATTATTGTGGATTGAAGAAATGTATGGGCAGTGGTTGATTTTGATAGTTTACATATTAGAAATGGGTACTGTTCATAAATTGTTATAAAATGCAAAGTATGTGAATGAAGGGAACAGAACCTCTTACAAATTGTGTGGAATACATACTGTCTTGCGTTATCACTGTGTTGGATATTTGATTTTGAACAGTGAACTAGTTAAATTGCACATGAATTTTTGATGGTTGATGCATCTCTTTTCACAGCATGTTTTATGGATCACTTAATTAATTTCATGAAAAGTAATCATCTTTCTTCCCTTCCGTGATTTCATTTTCCACTAATTACGAATCCCATCACCTTCCCATTTAGTTTTTTCACTCCATGTTCTGAGATTGATTATAGTCAAGATAATTTCGGTGTTAAGGCAGTTGGAAGTGGCAGTGTCTTGTGTGGATTGCAGTGATGTTTTATCAGTTTTCTTTTCAGTTGATTGTTGTTTTCATTGAGCAGTGACCATGTCTTTTCCCCCTCAATATATCATATTTTCGCTCAATAAAACCCCCTCACATATCCCAGAACCCTTTTTCACCCCATGCTCATTGATTAAAAATAAAACAATTTGTATGGATTGGATTGCATGAGTCTGATACATTGTTGAGCCAAATCTATTTCATATTTTTAAGAGTTGTCATGTATGGTTATTTAAAATAATATTCGTTAATCGATCGTGCATGCAGGATGATTTTTTTCAGTCGAGGTAGACATGGTTGAGGAAACAGAGGTAGAGGTAATTGGAACTGATGCCCAAGAAGGCCCAGGTTCTCCATACATTTTGACACTGATTCACAAGAGCTTGGCCAATTGTTTCATGTTTAATTCTTCAATTGGATTGGGCAGGGAATAGTTCAACCTAGGCCTGAAAGGCCTCCTTTCCAAGCCCCGCAAGAACCTAGTATCCATGTACCTCCTTGTGTCTCGTTACAACCCAAGGTCCCTGAAAATGATGAATGGCGAGAGATTTTCTACCAGTCAATCTCCCAACATCGTGGCTGGCCCAACTTGTCTTTGCCTACTCCTCCGTCGATTAACCCCATTGTCCAAGCTGCCCCTAACCACTTGCCAGTGAAATCCTCCCATACTAGCAAGAGATTGAAAACGGAAGCCCACCATGCCCTTGATAAAGGAAAACCTATTGTTGCCCCCTCCTCACCCTCCAATGGCTCTGACAAATCCAAGTCTTCCTTGATGCATTTGAGGGACGATTGTGCCCATGTGATCAGCAAGATTAGGCCTAAAGGCTCTGCACATCCAAAGGAAAATTCAGGGAAATCAAGAGGTGACAGCAGCAATCAAGGAAGGGTTGCATCACAGACTGGGAAATATGGCTTTTGAGTTTTTATTATATCTATTGTTTTATGACAGTTGACTTCAGGGATCTTTGGATAGCATGTTTATTTTGGATATATGAGTATTATTTTTGAAATAATTTCAAATTTCATGAATTTAAATTACCAAAAGTGAATATGTTGATCGGAGACACAAGGAGGTGTATTTGCTTAACTAATGGTTATGTTATGATTGTTATGAACTAAAGGGAGTCACAAGGAGTTTCACCTACTAGTTATTATTTATTTATGACCCTTATTATAATTATTACTCTTCCCCTTAACTAAATTTAGTTGATTCTTTTAATTAACTTAACTAATGAATTGGTTCAACTTCTTCAACCAATTCTAATTTGTTAAAAGCAAAAGGAAAGGGAGGAACAAGAGGAGGATAGAAGCAGAAGCATACTAAGGTTTTCTCTTTGAGTTTATGTTGAGATAGTTCAGTTTTCATTCATTCATATATTCATCACAAGCTTAATTCTCTTTTATGATAGCAGGGTCTTATTGTAGACAACAATATTTAGGGTTGAATCAAATCATTCAGACACTTGTTTTTCAAAGGTGTTGATCTATCTTTGATAGTCTGTGTAGACTTGTTTGTTTGTGAATTAGTTTTCATGAATGATAAAGGCTATTGTGCAAAGTCGAGTGGGCAGCAATCGGTGGCAAGTTGATCCAGCTTTTAGAGTTCAATTTTTGTTTTCTATCAGAGGTCCTTTTGTATGTTCCATCGGGGATGTCTAAGTTTGACTTTGGTCCAAGATTTATGTATGAGATTTTGTAAAGAAAATGACTCTTTGATGAATTGGACTGAAATAAAGGATTTATTTATGTCTCATCTGTCTTGATTATCACCTTGGTGTCTTTATTTATGTTTTTACATTTATTTCAGCAACTCTTATATTCAGAAAATTACATAAAAAGTGAATTTCTAGCAAGCATTTTTGTTGATAAAAGACTAGCATAAGCACTCGTAATTAGTACTTGTGAGTTAGGATGTTATTTTTGTTGGCTATAAACATAGGGTGATATTCCCGTTTACTTTGATTTAGCCAAGTAAAGTCTGAAAATTCTTGAGTAAGATCGTTTCATATGTTTTCCTCAATAGGTCCATTACCCAAACCTTTGTGCTATCGGGCTTTCTTCAAGGGTTGACATTGATGACAACCAACCCTAATCAACAAGTGTCTCTAGTGAAATGTCTTCCTTTTTTCTTGTGCAAGTCTCAGACATCTCTTTGCCCCTGGTTGGGGTCACATCATCCATCTGTGGGCTTTCAACCCCATGGAGTTCCGAGCTAATCATATCCCCATATGTACCTGTCCATCGGACATAGTATTGTAGCAACAAAAATTACGCCCTCCATGGGCTCATAAGTCACAGGGATCATAGCAATGTCAATCACATCCAATAATCAAACTACCCAAACATGTGCATCAAGCCCTCCCTTACCCAAACAAATGCTCAAAGACGTTATGTAGTTTAACAAGTCGGGTTTGGAGAGGGATTCAAGATGTCCTATTGGGATAATCCTCCTCAAGTTTGGGGTGTTTCCCAGGTGAAGACCAATCTAGGTCATGTAAGTGTGTGAAACGGTGTAGGGGAAATGTTTGGGCAGAGGGTGCAGTGATAACAGGGAAATGTAGGTCTTTCCTGTGGGTGCCTTTGTAGAGGGTGAGCTACACCTTGTCATGGATGGCATTGTTTCCTAGCCCATTCAATTCATTTTATTCTTTTTCTTATTGCTTTTTATTTTCAATGGAAAAGCTACGGAACATTGTCCTGATGTGGTGACCAGTGGTGACAGCGTTACCCACAAGCACTTCATAGAAATGAGAAGGTTGCCTCATGATGAGCGCCCCTTTATATTGGCTATGCCACCAAGAGCCACTAGCATGGTTTGGTGACCAGATAGATGGTAGTGTCATACTGCTACATGCCCATGGACCTAATAGGTCATCTCATGATGAAACCTCCCATCCACCAACTAGACCTTGAGTTTTATTTTATCTTGCGGGTCCCCTTTTCTTATTGAGAAGCCTTTTATTTATTTCTCAGGAATCCCTAGGCGAAGCATCTCAAAGTTTTTTTTATTTTGGTTTTTAACTCTTGCCATCTACTTTTACCCTCTGGCCCTTTATCCCCTTCTTCCCACAAGGCAAGTCACAACCCTTCCTAGTGTGGCAAACCCAATGCCTGAACCAAGGTAGGGGAAGATAAGAGGGATAATCATGAAAAGTGGTAAGTATTGAAGAAATGGATGATGAACTTTCACAGACCCACCCAGTGGAAACTCATCCTAAAGGAGAACCAGCTTACTAGGGCATTATGTCACCCCCCCCAGGTATGAATAAGTTAAAGAGCATAATTTCCAAGCAAACGTTATGAAATGAAGGAGAGTTTAGTTCAACATATTCAAATGCTTTGAAAATCAGAGTGGCACATACCATCATACCCGGACTCATTACCTCATAGAGAGAGACCCACTGCTACTTCAGGACCAGGCTGGTGGGATGGATATTGTTGTTGCTAATAGACGGGTGGCACTAACAAAAATATGGGCCCTCCAAAGCCAATCTTAAGTCGTCTGGCTCTCGGCACTCCATGTCTAGGACCTGTAGGCCTCGAGACATAATCTCCTTAGTTATCACTAGGATAGGGGATAACTGGATCAAATAGTCATTTTCAACCTAAATGGGAAAGATTCCATTTGGTGGGAGGACCGTCGGAATGTTAAAGGAATCCATGAGAAGGACTTGTCATGGAAACAATTTGAGAAATACTTCAAGAAAAAGTATCTATCAGAAAATTACTTTGATGGGAATTCCAAGGAGTTCTATGAACTCAAGCTGGGAAAACTCACCATAGATGAATATATCAACAAATTTCTTAAGATAATGAGGTATGTTCCCTACATAAAGGATGAAAAAGTAAATATGCAATGATTTATTAGTGGATTGCCTCAGTCCTACCGGGACAGAATTGAGTTTGATGAGCCAAAGACTTTAGAAGATACTATCCGAAAGGCAAGATATTTCTATGAGCAATTCAAGAATAAGACAAAACCCTATTAAAACTGGAAGAAGAAAAACAATTTGGGATTCAAGAATAAGGGGTTTAAATCCTCAAGATTTAAGAACCATTGGAAAATCTCTAGAATGAGCCTTCCTACTAGAAGTGTGTATCAGGAAAACTTTCCACCCCGGAGTGGAAATAAACCATTCGGAGCAGTCCCAAGTAAGACTGATAACACAAAGAGAGAACCCTTGAAATGTTGGGGTTGTGGAGAAGAAAATTTGCTGAGGGATTGTCCACATAGGCAACAGAACAATAGGAAGGTCTACAATGTCCAAGAGGCTACCAAAGTCAATGATGTGGCTAGGAGCATGCCACAAATTTTTGCAACCTTGGATAATAGACAAGTTGACCACCAAGATTCAATGGTGGAGATGGAAGGTATGATTGCCAACCATCATGTTTCCATTTTAATTGACTATGGTTCTAATTTGAGTTATGTTTCCCCTCAAACTATTGAAAAATGTAAATTGCAACAAGTTAAACATGTTAAATCATGGTTGGTACAACTAGCCACTGGAACCAAAAGAAAAGTAACAAAGGTCATACCAGCATGCCAATTAATTATGAATGGATTAACCACCCGAGCAACCGTAAACATGCTCCCTTTAGGATCTTATGACATGTTGATTGGTATGGACTGGTTGGTTTCCCATAAAACCAAGTTGGACTATTACAATAAAACTTTGGAGTGTGAAGATGGAGAAGGGAGAAGGATAAACCTACAAGGGATTTGAAAGCATGTCTCAGTGAGACAAATATCAGCCCTCCAAGTGAAGAAGTATTGCATAAAGGGATGTCCCTTGTATGCAATACAAGTGCTGAACTCTATTGAGAACAAAAAACCCAGCCTAGAGGACCATCCAATTTTAAGAGAGTATAAAGATGTATTCCCAGAAGAGGTGGCAGGTCTACCTCCAAGAAGGGACATTGAATTTTCAATAGAGCTTGTATCATGAGCGGTGCCAATGTATAGAACACCCAATAGAATTAGTACACCGGAGCTAATTGAGCTCGAAATACAAATAAAAGAGATGTGGGACAAAGGCTACATTCGTCCTAGTGTGTCTCCATGGGGAGCACCATCCTTGTTTGTGAAAAAGAAGGATGGCACACTCAAATTGTGCATAGATTATAGACAGCTCAATAAGGTGACCACAATAATAAGTATCCCTTACCAAGGATCGATAACTTGTTCGACCAATTAAGGGGTGCTACAATATTCTCCAAGATTGACTTGATATCTGGGTACCATCAGATCCGAATTAAGGATGAATACATCCACAAAACATCCTTTAGAACAAGGTATGTCACTATGAATTTGTGGTGGTGCCATTCGGGGTAACCAATGCACCAGCCACTTTTATGTGCTTAATGAATAATGTACTCGGTAAATTCTTAGACATATTTGCATTGGTTTTCATTGATGATATCCTAATCTATTCTAAGAATAGGGAAGAGCATGAAGAACATATCAAGTTAGTGCTCCAAGTACTAAGAGAACATCATCTCTATGCTAAGTTTAGTAAGTGTGATTTTTTCTAGAAACAAGTCCATTACTTAGGCCATGTTATTTATGAAGGAGTGGGAGTTGATCCTGACAAGATCAAAGCTATTATGGATTGGCCTGCCACAAAGGATGTATTGATATCAGATGTTTTATGGGCCTAGCAGGGTACTACAGGAGGTTCATAAAAGGATTTTCCAGGATTGGTTTTCCAATCACTTCCCTTCAGAAAAAGGGGGTTAAATTCATTTGGACATCGAAATGTGAAGAAATATTTCAAGAGTTGAAATACCTTCTAACCAATGTGCCTATGTTGAATATTGTAGACCCAAACAAGGATTTCCTTGTGTACAGATGCCTGCAAGGAAGGGCTCGAAGGATTCCATATGCAAGAAGGACATGTGATTTGCTACGAATCCAGAAAATTGAATGAGCATGAAATCAAATATGTGACCCACGATGTGGAATTGGCTTCCATAGTACACGCCTTAAAAATGTGGAGGCATTACCTCTTAGGAAAAAGATTTGTTCTTATGACAGACCATAGTGGGTTGAGATATTTGTTTGACCATCCAAAACTCAATGTTAGACAAGCTAGGTGGATGGATTTCCTTAGCGAGTTTGATTTTGAAATCAAACATATTAAAGGAAAGGAGAACATGGTGGTTTATGCCCTTAATAGAAGTATGAAATTGATTCACTTAGCATTTGTAAGCGCCAGTGAATCAGACATCAAAGAGAGAGAGTCAAAAGTGCACAACAAATAGATTCATTTTTTAAGACCATGACATCATACCTAAAACAAGATCCCACGAGGATGAATTATGAAGGCTATCAGATGTTTAATGATGGCATGCTAACTTACAAAGGTAGATTGTATATTCTGAATTGTGATGACTTGAAGAGGTTCATAGTGGATGAAATACACAAAAGACCATACAATGGCCATCCTGGTTATCAAAAAATGATCGCAGCCACTAGGAGACTATTTTATTGGCCCAGAATGAAAAAGGACATAGTTGATTACTTAGCTAAGTGTCTAGAATGTCAGCAGGTTAAGGTAGAGCATCGGCACCCAGCAAGTTTGTTGCAACCTTTGCCAATTCCAGAATGGAAATGGGAAACCATCTCCATGGATTTCATCACAGGGATACCAAAATCAACCAAGCATAACGACGTCATCATGGTAGTTGTGGACAAACTAAGCAAGATTGCCCACTTCATTCTCGTCAAGTCAACTTGCAAGGAAATATATATTGTCAGTGTTTTCATGAAAGAGATATTTAGACTGCATGTCATGCCTAAGGAAATTATATCCGACAGAGACACAAAATTTACTTCAAACTTTTTGAAATCATTGGTTTTTTGTTTCGAAACAAAATTGTTATTTAGTACAGCCTATCACCCTCAAATTGATGGACAGATAGAGAGGGTAAACCAAGTGTTAGAAGACATGTTGATGATGCATGTAATGCATCAACCTAGCAAGTGGGAAGACTACCTACCACTAGTAGAATATGCCTACAACAATGGCTATCAAGAGTCATTGAAAATGAGCCCTTTTGAAGCCCTCTATGGAAGGTAATGCAATATTCCAATCAGTTGGAATAACCCAGTGGAAAAAATCACAATCGGGCCAAATATGATAAAGGAAATGGAACAACAAGTAATTCAGATTAGACATAATTTGAAAATAGCCCAGGATAGACAGAAGAGTTATGCAGATAAAGAAATAACTCCTAGAGAATTCAAAGCAAGGGATCGTGTGTATCTCCGAGTTAAACCTAGGAAAATCTCTTTGAAGATGGGAGCTTGTGCCAAGTTGGCACCTCAGTATTTTGGACCCTTTGAAATCTTGGATAGAGTGGGACATGTGGCCTATAGGCTAGCACTCNTGATGTTTTCCATGTTTCGTTATTAAAAAAATATGTACATGATTCTAATCATATTATTGACTGGTTTGTGATTCAGGTGCAACCAAAGGGAGAATTCCTTCCAGAACCTCAATGCATAATAGATAGGAAGGAGACCCTAGTCATGAACAGAACCATTGCACAGGTCAAGGTGCAGTGGAAACACTTTGGCCCAGATGAGGCCACATGGGAAATGGAGGATGCCATGAGAAATGCATATCCCTTTTTTTTTACTTATGTACATACATAGTATATAGGCAGATAGAACATCGAGGATGATATTCCTTTAAGGGGAGGGGATTGTAAAACCTTGTTTTCCTCAGTCTGTAAATATAACTATAATTGGCCAAGAGAATATGGAAGACTAGATATGCATGAATGACTAATTTGATGAACCTTTGTATAAAAAGGTCAATGTATGTACTTTATGTTATTAATAGGAAATGGATAAGTGTTGCATAGCTGTTGAAAGGGGGGGTTTTCCAAGATAGGCCATAGATGTTATGAGAGAGATGGTGAGGAGAACCAGGAATGGTTGAGATGACCCCCACCAAACTAGTACCCTACTGGAATTAATGACTCGAAACAGTCCTCTAACCCAAATAATGAATTACCAGTCAACGTGGTAGTTGGGAGAGTCCTCCTCAAGAGTTAATGAGGAGATGGGGAAAAGTACCCATTTGTAAGACTCCAGCCCTGACCACGAGCTGGGGATTCTGACCCATGCAACCTTGATGAGAAATTCAAGGAAGAGGTAATATGTGGACAGAGGCGAAAAGAGAGGAGCAAGTGATCTATGAAGAGAACGGAGTCGCAAAAGCAATCTAGAGAAGAGAAAAGAACGGTTATAGCGCTCTGGTTCGAGGAAGAACTGGGGAATAAGCTCGTTTTGAACGTAAGAAGTTGTTGGAAAGGTTTTTCGTTACAAGCTAATAAACAAGGTTGACGAGTGACTGTGGAAGTCCTTGGGCATACGTCCTTGCTTGGTACAGAGAAAACCCGCTGCCAAGATCTTGTGGGAGGAGGGTAACCTTCATCCCTGATTGTTGCTAAGAAAGAAGAAAGAGTCTCTCTCAGAGCATCATGTTATAGCTCGAGGGTGGCCAACAGTAAATCCGTCAGGAGTGGTTGTGCCTATGGTTGGGTGGAAACAGGCACCCCTTTCAGCAGTCACTTCACAAACTCTGGTTTTTTGATAAGTATCTTCATACTCTATGTACTAAAATAGGATTAGTGATTGAATATATTTATGTCTATGACTGAGTTCGGTGTTGAATGGTTAAGTTAGATATGTGCATTATCTCTCTGTGAACTCGTGCCTTTAAATGGGCGTATACTTGACTCAACTGAGCAATTAGAGTTGTAATATGTGAGCCCATAATGGTGTCGGTCTCTAAACCCTTCCCCCTAGAGGGAAAATTCCAAGTTCAAACCTTGTGGAAGGAGGATGCCTCCTTCAGATCTCTCACCCATCTAATCGAGAGATCATGCCCATGTCCTTAACCCATTTGTTGCTAAAGGGAATAGCACTTAGCCCACAAGAATTCATCAAAGGACCCATATGATCAAGGTCTGCGAACCCTGCGATAGCCGAAAGGAGCTAAGCCTTTCTGACTTTGGAACTCTGGGAGTTTGAAGTTCTGGGGGTGTTTCAACCTTAACCAAATCTTGGCTAAGAGTAGAGCTTATAGCCCGAGATTCATTAGAGGATCCATATGACCAGGGTCTAGGAACCCTGTTCAACAACACAGGTATTCCAACAGAGGATGAACACCTTCAGTAACCACTCACATAACCAAATCAAAGATCAACACACCGATGTTTTCACGTGGTAAAACCCCTACAGGGAAACATCCATGGCCCCAGCAAATGCGGCCACTTGGAGCAGTTTATTAATGCAAAAGAAGACGATTACAGAGAGATTTTACAATAGAGTTGCTCACAATCAATCATCAGCAAATGACCCTCCATGCTCTTTAAATAGAGATCATGGACCAATCGAGTGTTAAGCCATGGATCAATGGTTGTTAAGATCGAGGAGAGTATGAACCATCGGATCACTCTATGTCGGGATCATATCATGACCGTCGGATTTCCTACCTACAAATGCATACTAAAGAAACACACTAAGAAACACACTTTTACCTAACGACAT